>OMLF01048613.1:0-47205 GCA_900302615.1 Holocentrus rufus | reverse complement strand
AAAGCCATTGGGACCAAAGTACATGTGCCTTTAGTCTCATTTAACTGTTGAATTTTGTTTTCTTCCACGGCAGAATTTATTTTGTGTAAATGCAGAATTTGAACCCCGTAGAAACAGATTGTTTTGCTATTTTTGAAATATTTTTAAAATTTCTGAATTTCTTTATCCCAGTCCACTGTTTCTCTAATCAAATAAGGTCATTTATCAAGCAAAGACAGATAAAAGTGGGTTGCTGTTTCAAACAGAGGTTGTGCAGACAGTTTATTTTTACATGGCTTGTGCTTACTGCAGGTACAGAGATTGTGTTTGTTTGGGATTGTTGCATATTTTCTACGTGGTTTCAGTTTCTTTTGTGACAGTAGTTCAGATTGGCACAAATTAAAAATGTCTTTTTTTACCGACAAGTCCATGTTTGATTGTTTTCTTTTGTGTGTGTCTGTGTGTGTGTGTGTGTGCGTGTGCGTGTGTGTGTGTGTGATTTCAGAACTCTGCATTCATCTGTATTTTCCAATAAACTTCTGTACCACTCTGTTCACTCTGCTGTCTCTCTGCTGTATTCTCTCTCTTCACTTCCTCCTTACAGCTTTTCTGTTCTCTACTCTTCATTTCCTGTTGTCATTCTGCTGTTCTCTCCGATGAGATGTGAAAACAGAGCAGATAGCACATTGACACAGGATCACAAGGCCTTTTGAGGGTTTTTTTTAATCCTCTAAAAGTTGATTGGGTTGGGTTGGCTGGTCAGTTTGGTCAAAAACGGACACAAGATAATTAGGTCTACTTATCTAAATTTGTGGCAAGTATTATTTAGCACTTCTCTGGATACCTTTGGGTGCTCCTTGTAAGCCTCCACTTCTGAGTTCAAAAGTTGTAAATACATCTTTTTCCACATACTTGGTCATAAATGTCAAAATGGATGCTATGACAGTAATTCTGTTTTGTTTTTATGGGTTTTTATGAAACTGCACAGAGGAACTTTATATTGCAGCAGCAACATGTACATGATATCATTGATAAGAGTTCTGCATGTCAGAAGCTCAACAGTGAAACTAGAAATTAATGGAATAATCCAAAGTTTTGAGCAGAATACCCCTTTTTCAACTGAGACAAGATCTTCAATACCATTGTCACCTTTTTCAGATGTACCTGATACACTGTGTAAATAAGAGGAGCTAAGCTAATGATCCTTATAGACTGCAAGGCTTTATGCTAAGCTAACATAAGATGCTACCCATAAGAACCAAACCACTGGACGTACAGAGGTGAAAATAGTATCAAACTAATTGTCTCAGTCTGGGGAAGTCGTAAATAGGATATTTTGCTCAAATTGTTTGAGTATTCCTTTAAGTACACATGGAATGCTAAACAGTGAAGCAATAATAAAAGACATCAGTTTGCCAATTTTTGTTGACAGCTATGCTCTCTGTAACAAAGGCTTCAAAGCATTCCAATTTACAAGTTGAATTGATTTATTTTCTTGAGTAAATCATGTGAACCTCAGCTCGTCATTTCCGGCAGCAATGTCAATCAAATTTTTGTATCGGATTTTACAAGGACCTGGTATTTTGTGTTTGGGTGGTCAGATTGGCTTTCAGTTTTCCAGTTTTTAAGTTTTCTGTCAAAGGCTAATTCAGGCAGTACCAAAAAATTCTCAAAGGCAGAACTAATGGAAGTCAAGTATTTCAAGTTATTATACATCCATGTTCCAACAGGACACAGGTAGTTTCTTTCCTTGTTTTGGTCAATTTCCAAGAAACTCGTGCAATTCAAATTGTTGTAAATGATCTCGTCAGTTGACTCGCAAATGCATTACAGACGTCCTGTGATAGTCCAGAAAACCTAATACTGTACTAGTAGTTGTAGTCGTAGGACTATTTCTGTTTTGCCAAGTTCAATTACAGCATTTCCTTTTGATGCCGTTAGTCTCAACTTTATTACTCATTCTTTTAGCATTTCTTTTGACCTAAAAACAGCTGAGTGCTTGCCACTCCCAGGGTTTCCTACGACATTGCGTAGTTTAGGGCACAATAGATGGCTTGTAAAGAACACCAGTGACGATTTAGCATATTGTCGAAGCATAAATACACTCGCCTAGATTTAACTTCTGTCTCTTAAATCATTCATGCCGTTTTTCGTCCATGCCGGTGGGTGTCGCTGTAGAGATCAAGAGCAGGGTGCTGCTTAACGCAAAGAAGAGATTTGGGGAAAATGACTTAGTGGACCTTTAACAGTATATTAAATGTCAAATGTCAGTGTACAATTGGTGTAATGCTCTGAATGTGAAGTGACCAGGAGATACATGCTGTGCTTAACTGTTCATCTATAAATGTAGAAAACAAATGTATAATTTTGTAAAGCCTTATAGTGAATGCTGATGTGTGTTGAACATTAACTTACACCAAAGGCAGTTCATACAATATTTTGACTTTTATCTGATGAGGCAGGTGTGTGTGAATTCAACGGCAGACACATTTCTGCTGCTCTGTAGGTTTCAATTGGTGTATTATTCTTAACTGGTACAGACCCTTGGCAGCTGGTTCAGTGTGTATTGGGGGAATGCAAATATTGGGAGAATGGGGGGCCTCTGAGGTACATTTTGAGTTTAGGGTGGGACTAGAGGAAAGGTATTCAGATTATTATAATAAAGACAAATCTTCCTTTGGTACTGATGTTAATAAAATTTCATGGCAATCTCCCCATTAGATTGTGACATATCAAAATTTACATTTTGGCCTGAGGGAGAGGATAGGCAGCATCATAACTGACAGGGTTCTTTCCCAGGGAAGCATGAGCATGCTCAGCAAAGTCCTTACACACATTATCCACTGCTTACCTCTAAAATCCAAGGGTTCAGTAGAAGATCACTTAATTATTAAGTGATCTTCTCTCCGATCAGAAACCAGTGTTTTTCCTTACAGTTATTCTATGTTCTTAGTAGTTTCATTTTTCATTAGTCTGCATTAGTTTAGTTTTTTATTTTGAATAATTAAAAAGCCTACACAAAAATTATAATGCTAATGTTCAGTGCAAGGAGAGGTAGAAAACCCTCTCACACCTCTTTATGGTCTGATGTCATATCCTGTTTGGGAAGCAGAGGACACTGTTAACTGAGGTGAGCACCAATTTACCATTTTTCCTATACTAAAGTAAAACAAATCAACTTACTTTTGCTAATGTCCTGCTTTAAGCTAGCTGTAAGCTAAGGCTAACATTAGCAAACATGGCAGTTTGGGGCAACTTGTCTCAGTGATTTTGGGGTAAGTTTTCACATATGACAACTTGTTTGAAATTATTTTCCAGTTGTACTTGGGACTAATTTAACAGCCATGTTCCAGGATCGATTCAAGTTAAATGATTAATCAATCTTTTTTTCTGTGGTTGAATTTAAATTTGAATTTGAAAACGTAAAGGAGGATGAAGAAGGCACTTAATACTGAAAGGCAGACACAAGGTTAGAAGAATCTATTCCAAAAAATTGCGTGAGATCCAACCTACCACACCAAAGAAAAGGAAGAAAATAATAGGAAAACTTGAGATGCCTCTTCATCAGATGAAGATGAGTGCCTGTGCCTTGTTTGTGTGGAGCCATGAGCAAACAGCAGGTCCAAGAGAGACTTGAATCCAGTCCATGCACGTTTGTCTGAAATAATTTTCCAATTGTATTTGGGACTGATTTAATCCACGTTTCAGAATTTGTTCAAGTTCAATGGTTAATCAAACTTTCTGAAGCTGAATTTGATTTTGAATTTGAATTTAAAAAATAGTAACAACAATAAACTTGTAATTGTTTCATTTGTAGCAAAATCCAGTGTGACATCTGACCCCACATAGTGTGACAACTTACCCGCTGATGCGGCAATGTGTTACATGTGCACACTCACTATTTAAATGCCTATAAGTCTATTCTGAAGCATGATATGAAAATGACATAATACAAAATATATGTGAAAAGTGTTAAGATAGATGTTTATATATATATATATATATATATATGTGTGTGTGTCATGAGAACAGTGAGACGCAACGCAAGGTAAAAAGAAGTCCGCCTGACGCATCTTCACATTGGGACACAGTTAAAAAATAGCACGATGAGATTCAGACATGTCCTCTCTGCACGGCCCCTATGTGGTTACGCATTGAGCCTGAAGCATACAATGGAGCAGCAGTCTCGTTGCCATGGAAATGGATTACATCCCATTATTAACCACACCTCCATTCTCTGTCTGAAAAAGAACAACAACCCAAAAACAGTAAGCAGCACTGGCTGGAGGGGGGCTGTAAATGCTGTTAACACCGCCTGTAGTCTGCCCAACTATATTATAGGAAGATGTAAAAAACCCTGTGAGGGTGAGTCTCCTCTGAAGGTCCTGTGACTCTGGAGTGCTACACTGAGCCTATAGACACGGAGTGTCTTGCAGCACACCTGGGTGTTCCAAAATAAATTAATACTGAGTAACTAATGACTTTTTAACTCATGAAATTTTTAAATCTGAAATAGACCTCTAGGAATAAAACGATAGGTGTTTCACCATTTCCACATTTCCACAGCACGCCACCAGGGTTTCAAAAGGTTGCCGTGGCTGCTCTTGAATCTGATGAAAAACTTCATTTGGTATTTGGTAAGGCCCTAAATCTGGTTAAGGTGCATTTAGTCACATGGTCCAAGTCTCCAGAACAAGCTGTGTGATTATCTGTGTCCTCTTTGAAGTGCAAACTTTAAACTGATTATGTTGTATGTGTTGTTTGATAATTAGTATTTTTTCATCACATCTTATGTGTCATGCAAAGCCCCTTGTGTTGACCTGTGTATGAAATATGCTACACAAATAAACTTGACTTGCTTGAACAGCAGCCTCACTGGACTAAATGCTATAAAACCTCCTTTTTGCATGTGTGAGCTCCAATGTATTGAACTCATGCTGAGCTCTCTGGCATAGTTGCCATGGTGAATTTCTACTCAGCCAATCAACGGCTTTTCTGCAGTGTGTATGTGTGTGAGTGTATGCACGCACACACACACACACACACACACACACACACACAGACACACGCACAAAACTACTTATAGTGAATACTACATAAAGATAGACACACACTAACATATATATGAAAGGCAGACATGACAAGGCACAACTGTCTCTTTCTTTATCCTCACTCCACCTCTCCATCTTTTTCGTCTCTCAAAATACAAGCAAGCTCTCCTGCTATTTGTTGCCATGGAAACCCAGCTGAGATTGCAAGTGTGCAGCAGCAGCACCCTTCATACAAACACGCATGCACACACGTGCGCGCGCGCACACACACACACACACACACAAACAGTCACTCTAGTGTCCTATTTAATTGTCACTGTCAGCATTGTGTGTGTGTGTGTGTGTGTGTGTGTGTGTGTTAAAGAGCAGAGTGAAACCCATATTGCAGATAAGTGAGAGAATGAGGGCTTGTATGATATGGAGTTAGAGAGACAGAAAGGTTGCATCCTGTCGTCATTCTCATATCCCTCTTTCTTTCTCCATCTACCTGTCATTCTATCAAGATTTCTTTCTTTCTTTCTTTCTATCACTCGCTCCTTTACCTGCTTGCTGATCAGGTCTCCCTCCCTTCCCTCTATACTTTATTGTTCTCCTCTCTGTCATCCTTCTTCCTTCTCTATGTAACACTTTGTCTGCCTCCAGCAGCGATGAGAAAGGAGGCTAAACTCTGACCTCCAGTCATCATGAGGCATATATCCACGAATCGAAGCAAAAATCAATTTCATTTACAGAAAAATATTTTCTTAAAAGATTCAATCTTTACACAATGTGCATCAGTTTGATTTATGTGCATCAGTATTTTTTGTGTAGTTAATGAAGATTTATGAAGATTTAGGCTGCAGCCTAGAGTAGTGGGTTTACCCACCTAACCATTTCATCCCTGTCTGCTCCCCTCCATGATGTACTGATCAAAGGTAATCCAGCTGAATTTGGTTTATAATACCATATGACAGAAAAGCCTCACCTTCCTCCAACTCCAACTTTTTGGGCAAAATCCCCTTTCTCAGACCCAGAGTGAGACAAGATGTTTGATACCATTTTCACCTCTGTACATCCACTGGTTCAGTTCCTATGGGTAGCATTTCATGTTAGCTTAGCATAAAGACTTGAAGTCTACAGGAGTCATTAGCCTAGTTCCGTCAGAGTGAAAAAAACAAACCTTAAATAAAACTTACAGCAACTCTGAAGCGGTCTTATTTACACAATGTGTCATGTGTTACATGGTAATGAAATACATGTCCTGGATTTAAAAAACAAAAAGAAAAAAACAAAAAATGCAGTTGGTTTTCGGAGACAATAGATGGTAGGAACTGTAACAGATTCAAGATGTGTATTTCAAATACACATCTTGAATTTTAATCTCATAGCTAGCACTTCATCACTTACTTGTAAGTAAACATGTTTAAGAAAGTTAAAAATGGGCTGAACATTTTCAGGGAAAATTAGCTACAATCCCTTGAAACATACAGCCTAATGCTTAAAAATAGCGTGATAGAGCAGATGTGATTTTATGCAGTAACACTGATTTGCAGAACTCCGACTGCTGATGATCAATTTAATAATAGTCCTCTAATATATCACGAAATTATTTAACATTTTTAATTTACAGTTTATTTAGAAAATGAAGGTAAATATCGAATATAATCTATTGAAAAGAACTATGACTGCATACTCTAATGACATGAATACATTTGCATATAAAGGTTTCTCTGCATTTGTTTTGATCTAGCGTAATGGCACATTACATGGAACATGTGATGTGCATGGAGCTTACATGGAGCTCTGTACAGCATTTTCTACTAGAAGGTTCTGTTTTTGTTTTTGTTTTTTTTGTGATTGACTGCCATTTTTCATCAGGATCTCTTAAGGATTCACCCATCAGCCACAGAGAATGAAACAAGCAGAAGAAAGCCTTTGACTGAAAAAAGGAATCCATCCTCCCTCTTCATTTCACCCTAGTTCATCCTTTTCCTTTCTCACAGAAACAGAGAAACGCCTGACATGCAGATTGACAGACAGGGTGAGATACATTCTTGAGAGACAGGCTGGTAGTTTGATATCAAACCTTTATTTTGTTACAGAGACACCACTGGAAAACAGAAATGTTAGGATGTCTGTCATCATCAGTACACCTTCACTGTTATATGTGTTCACTAAGTCAGTTCACATCGTCCACGTTAACAGTTGTTTCAGTTAGTCACACAGTTCATTCAGCCACACAGAGCAGCTAGCCCAATCGTGTTATCACACTAAGATCATCCTATCCCCGCTGCAAACCAGCAGATGACCTTAGTGCCCCACTGGTTTCTGAAAACATGACCCAGTTCAAATGGACACACAGTTCAGCTAAAAGCAGTTCAGTTAGCCAGCCATCTGTCAGGCTGTGGAGAAGGAAAAATGAAGGAGTGGACGATGTTGTCATGTGAAGCCAGCAGTGTTACAGTACAGGCACAACTTACAGAATGAATGAGATTGACTTGATATGAGTAGCACAGTATATGGCATACTGGCTTGTATCCAAGTTACAATCTTAAACTGTGATCAGATTTTTTCTCTATAGAAAAGTGCAGCTGTGAGCTGCTGTTTGAAGCAAGCAAGAGCTCAAAGTCTGCAGGAACCACACTATCATTCTTGTTGCTATGCAACACAGTTTGATAGAAACTTGCAAGCTATTTGATTAGCTAGCTGACCTCCTGTAACCTAACAAAGAGGAGAGCACTGTTAAAATAAGATGAAAAAGTTAGTGGTTTGTCTGATGCTTGAGGATGAGTTCAGTCTGAAACAAAGGATGTGGGTACATGACGTCCTTCTGCCTTAACCAAACCATTGAAAATATGAGCAGAAGGCACAGTCCCATTCAGAAAAAAATCCTATGTGATAAAGGCCTTATTTGGGATTGGCTGTTTGTATGCACTTTTAACATTCCACTCCTGAATATCCCAAAATACACAAACCCACCAATAAACAGAATTTCAGCCTATCTTTGCCAGTGATTTAACTAGCAAAGTAAACAAATTACAGCTGTAGTGAGCTTGCACAGACCACAAAACTAATGGTAAATGGGAAACGTGCTATCTCTATCATCACTATCCCTGATATCATGTAAATATCCCACTTAGAGCAGTTTATCCAGGTTCCTCATAGCTGGAACAAAAGCCTCTCTCGGTTCCTGTAGATAGGGTACAGTATATACATAAGCCAGCTCATAAATGGAATACTTGAGTATCCCAAATTTTGATATAACATTTGTGTGCGTTAGTGTGCCTAAACAGCCAATGACAGTGATTGGAAGATACAGAATATTAATACTGTATCCACTGAATGTGGCTTTAGCCACCATTTCTGTCTCCCTATGACGACAGTGTCCTCTCCACCTTTTGCCCATTAAAGAAAAGGTTAAAGATATTTGTAGTTATATTTCACTTCTCGATCATGCTGATGTCTGAGAAGAACACTTTCCTGGTTTTAAGTGATCCATTGCTAGTGTTACGCTTCTTGCTGCAAGCCAAGTAGTGGCACTGTATTGAGCATATGGCTAAGGTGAAGTTGTCCTAAAATTGCACATACAGAAAAAATCAACAAATCAAAGAGTGGTGAGCTGCAATATAAAAAGTTCTCTTTCAAGCTTCAAAATTTAACTTGGCCACATAATCGTTTCGTAGTAGCCTAACACTGGCAATAGACAGGTTCAAACCACAATTGCTGCAGATATCAGTGTTTTCGGGAACTATCAGCATGATCAAAAATTGTGACAGAGTCATAATCAATAGGTCCCAAAATCCCAAGCCCTTCCTATTTCATTGTTTGAAAATGGCAATTCTATAAGGTGAAAATCTAAAAAAATCAAGTTTTCAGGAATTAAGAAAGCAGTTGTACTTTCCGATTACCAACTGTACATTTCTGTAGCTAAACAGTTTCTGAATTGCTTTTATAAACCCCAGGGTTATCAAAATGTGGTCAGCACATAGTTGACCATGGGGCCATGCACCAAAAGACCATGTCAATATCCAGTTCAGTAAAGAAAATTACCTGAATTGGGGATCGAGTTTCACGCCTTTTCTAGTAAAATGGTGAGGTCTTCTAATGTCCCAAGCATTAGAATGCAGACATTGGTTCAATTCCTCTTCAGTCCATTTAAACCATGATGGAGTTCTTTCAAAATGTAATTTCAGAAAAACCTTTGGCATGGCAGGGTTGTCTTATACAACTAATTTAAAAATAACTGAGAATTGACTGCTTATCAAATAAATTCCAGTTTCTATTTAGATTTGAAATAGATGGATTTGGTGAACTGTCACTAGGCCTGGCTGAAATGGTCTTTTAGTCTATGCTAAACATTAGCATTGGCAACAAAGCTAACAACCCAAACCACTGGTCTGGGTTCATACACAATGTATAATGATGAGTTTAAAGATACAAATGTCTATTTACAGCAATAGAAACAGCTAAGCTAACTGTTACTGTTGTCATTCAGTTATAAACAGCTAATAGCTAATGTCCTCAACTGATTATAAATCTGATAGAAAAACAACCCTAATCATAAAAGTCCTACAAGAATCCAAAGAGAAAATCATACAGCAAAACTTCTGCATAATATTTGGAACCATCCATTGTGGATCCTATTGGTCATATTACAACATTGGAAACCTTGCAGAGCAGTCCATTAACACTGCTACAGGCTTACTATCTTGTGGGATAATCCAACAGTACTATTAGCCTCACAGGATAGTCCAGTTCACTGCATTGTCATGACTCCTACAAGACTATAATATCTATGAAGACCTAGGGAAAACATTTATGTCTTGTATTGACAAGATTACTTTTGCAATCAAGACCGCTTGCAACCTCATCATATTGGAGCAACAGTCCCTAAAAGATCTACTAGGAATGTAGGAATACTCCAACATTTTTGGGCCTTTTTCTGACTTACCTAGAGTGAGACAAGATGTTCAATACCAATTTCACCTCTGCACATCCACTGCTTCGGTTCCTATGGGTAGCATTTTGTGCTAGCTTAGCAGAAAGACTTCCACAGGAGTCCACAGGAGTCAATAGCCTAGTTTGGTCAAAGTGAAAAAATAAACCATACAGCAACTCTGAAGCTGTCTTATTTACACAATGTATCGTGTATTAAACAGGAATGAAATAAAATTAGAATGAGTTGTCTTAGGAGAAGTGAGATGATAGGTACTACAGTACTTAGTAGTAGTAGTGGTTGTAGTTCCTACAATCTATAGTTCCCATCATCTAACTCCTAAAACGACTTTTTTTTTTTGTAAGATTCCAAGACGTGTATTTCAAATATACATGGTGCACTGTGTAAATAAGACAGCTCTGCATTTGCTGTAAGGTTTATTTTTTCACTTTGACCAAGCTAGGCTAAAGACTCTTCATATGTTTGGACTTCATATGTTTATGAAAAGGTGAAGTGAAAACGTTGGAGTATTCCTTTAGCATTTTCTTGCTGACCAGGATGAAAATTCATTTGGTCATGGTTTCAAGTCACAGCAGATGAAAGCAGTTCTAGCAGTTGGTTGTTGCTTGTCTGATTTGACTGCAATATGAATTTGGTTGCAATGACACATTGGACTTCCTCAAAGGATCCTCAACGAGTGGTTACAGAATACAATCAGAGCTGCAGTGTTCCTATAGGATTTCCTTCTTGGTTTCCTATAGAACTGACTGTAGGGCATAGCAACCATGCACTGATATGAGCACAGATGGTTGCCATGGAAATTAGCAACAAATTTGACAAGCAGATATAAAAAGTTCTCTTTCACATACAGTCATCAAAAAATATCTATATCATATCAATGGAGATCAAATGAAAGAAAAAAGACAAAAATAACATTGATTGGTTATAAATATGAAATAATTATTAAATAGGTATTTGTGGATCATTCACATTCAGTCTATCTGACATTATAATTATAAATTTTCACCAGCATAAGCTGGTTAAACCTATACACATGAGCTATAACCAGTAAACCATTAACTGTGTAATATTAGGTAGTATGGAGATTAGCTAGCTAGCTGCTAGCAGAACAAACAACACCTCTATAAACCAACACAGGTAAAATTTGTTTGTACGCTACCTGACTGCTAACCCAATTCAACTAGTTTATCACCAGTGCCAGCCCAAAACTAGTCTCAATTTCATATAAACATCTACACGTGGTTAAACAGCCACGATGAAGCACAAATGCCACACTGGAGTGTTTTTGCCATTCATAGTTTAAAATTACCCTTAGACTAAAATCATCTAAGGCTAGTTCAGTCCCCTTTAATATATATACATTAGCTAAGCACTCAATTTTAATTCTACGGATTAAGGCTGCAGACTGTGCTTGCACAGGACTGGAGTCAAGGTTAACCCACTGAGTATGCCTGTGTCAAATATTAGCCAGCCCAGGATTCAGAGTCAGGCTTAACAAAGTTGAAGAACACAGTTATCCCTGTGTTAAGGACAGTGTGAAAAGGACTTCAGAGAGAAGTCCAGGACAGGCTGTAGGTGTTAAACTTGACAGAATGTAAATTTTGCTCTTTATTTCATTTGGAAACCAAACAGCACCAGTACAGAGGTGTAGCAGTGAAAGAGATCAGAAAGGTTTCCAGTGATCCTGACATTCCTTAAATATAGAATATTTAGCTCTACAATAGCAAACCAAATTGACTATTCTATTTCTTTGCAAGTCAAAATAAATTTCGTCAATATATAGTTTGTGTAATGGAATAGTGCCTTAAGAATGCTTTTGCCTTGTTTCTCTGGTATTTTGACTTCACGAGGTTGGTGACACTGTCTCAATCTAACCTGAGCATGCACCACAGAACCACTGCCATCTTTTCAAGACCATGTCCTTTTAAATGTATGTTGACATAATCCATTGGAGTAAACTTAAAAGAACACTCAATAATTCATTTCTCATACCTGCTAATTCCTAATCAGGGGCATGGGAGGCTGGAGCCATGCACTGCATGCACTGAGTGGAAAACAGGGAAACACCCTGGAAAGGTGGCCAATTATATCCAGTATCAGTGTCATTGATTCTGGAAAGAGAACATTTATCTACCTATGCAATGCCAGGTCTCGTCTACCCGTGAAACCTTGTGCACCCAAAGCAACGTCATAGGATGTGACTTATATCTAATTTGGCAAGATGTCCAAAAAGTCAAGCTTCTGAAATAACTTCATTTTAGTTATCACATATATATCTATTACAAGCAAAGATTCAAAGCTCCAAAAAAGGTATTTGGGACAGCCGTAGAAAGAGCTGTTGATGTTGAGTTTTTCACATGTAAACTGTTGCCACTTTAAGCTCCACAACATAAAACAATTCCCATCCAGCCCCACAGAACTGAGGTACTGAGGTACTGACTTCACTGAAACCTCTTATTACTCAAAAACCCTTTTAGCCAACGAGCACTGATTAGGCATAATACTAGTGTGAACATGTGCAAGCATGGATTCTCAGGGAAAAATATGTAAATTAAATTCCAAAATTATTTTGGAATTTAAATTTTGATATGCATTTAACTTTAATCAAGTCACTAACAATTGAATTGACAAAGCAAACCATGCTAGCCTCATTTATTATCACCGCCAAGAGATTATGTGTTTGGTTAGGTGTGTCTGTGTGTCTTTCTGTGGCTAATTTCATTAACAACTGGGCTTATCAGCCAAATTTTTTGTACACAGTAATGACTGTATGATGAAGAACCTCATGGTTGTAGTGGTTCAAAAACTTTGAAAAACATCTGTTCTTGCTACTTCCGCTCCCTCCTTCCTACTATTTTTTTGAACCTATTGTGGCCAAGTTCGCTCCAATCACAGGTGAAAAAATCCAGGACATGCGTTGCATTTTCTGGGTGAGTTTATAAAACACACTGCTGAAGAAGAAAGTGAACAGAACACAGAGCAGACACACAGGAGAACAACACTGTTAAAAGTGTCAGAGGCTGATGGGATCTGTCAACAAGCGGGGGTTAAAGTAGGTTCAACAGCCTGATGCTTCACCACTGTGAAACATGAAGTGTAAAACAGTCGTGGCTGTTTCATACGTCAACGGAGTGCCAAATCTTCTCTGGTCTTTTGGCAAGGGACAAGATCAAAGCCATTGTGAAAAAACCCTCTCACCCTCTCTTTAACCAGTTGTGGCAAAAAGCAATAAAACCTATCTACTTTATATAGACATTGTGTCCCTACACACACATGGCAGAGATCTGCACTTTACTGAGTGCACTATTCTACTATAGTTTACTTTCATGTGACAGATGTCTTTCTGCCATTTGGTGAGCACTCCATACACTTAACTGCTTGCAAATCACTGCACAGATTTCAAGGTTGTTTGTTACTATAATGGCTGACACAGCCGACCCTTTGAAAACACTGCAAGTAAACATTTTTTACTTCCACTGTGGACCAATAGAAAAAGACCAACTGAATTGGTCCAACTGACCAATTGAACCCGCTGAAAATGTTTCAAGTCAATCAACAAGCAAGCTAAGTCTTCTCAGGCTTTAAAAAGTAGCTTAGTCTCAAACCTCAGACTTTGTAATAGGCCAAGATAAGTGTACTCTCCCAAAATTAAGGCTATTGACTGTATGATGTCCTTACCAAGACATATGTTCTGATACCTGTATATCTGTGTATCTGTATTTATTCTTAAATCTGTATTCCAAAATAAATCTGTCATTGTCACTAAACCATATCATACTACACTGATATCTTTTGTAAAGCTCACTACATTGTCCTATGATATTTATCATTCATATCAAAACAAACTTCTTTTAATGTTGCCAAAAGCTCACAAAATCATGTTCCAGTAATATACCTGTCTTTCAAACCAAGACATATTTCACTAAAATATCTTCACTAGCAAAACATTTCCATCTTTTTTCATTGCTAAACTTAAAGATTTTAACTCATATAGCATATTCAAATCAAAGCACACTCCACTGACAAGCCCCTTACATGAAACTAAAGTTTAATTTCTTGACTTCAATAACAAACCATATTTCACAGCAGTTTCTCTCAAATCAAAAGATATAGTTCTCCTCAATGTATCAACAACTTAGACTGTTTCCCACACCCAATACTATGAACAGGGATGAGCACTTACAGATTGTGGGTGATTTATTTGTACAGGGACAAATACAATCACAGTGACATATTACAACTAACTACCTGCTGCTGCACTGTATCACAATATTTTGTTAATGTTCAACAGTCTCACAAAATTTCACGAAATGAGCACAAACTCTGAAATGCAGATTGTGTTGTAGATACAAATAATTTGATGATTATATTCCTCCATTATAATGTGACAATGCTAATTAAGGTGGACCTGCCATTGTCAACTGTTTGTCAGAAAATGTTTGCTGCAATGTTTAGGCAAGTTAAAGAGCTTTACTTAGAGAAATACTCCACCGTTTGTCACAGACTGAGACAATATGTTTGATTTTCATCTATGTACGTCCATTGGTTCTGTTCTTACAGGTAGCATTTTGTGTTAGCTTGGCATTGAGACTTTAAGTCTACAGGAACTGTGTCAAAGTTGATGAACCTTATAGCAACTCTGGAACTGTCTTATTTACAGTGTACCATGTGTATTTGAAACACACGTTGGAAGAGGACGTACAGAGGTTAAGATGGTATTGAACATCTTGTCTCAGTCTGGATAAACTTGTATTCATTCATTCATTCATGCATAAGTGTAGGGTTATGCTAAGGCAGTTAAAACTTTTGCTAATTGTTAAATGATAAAAACTTTAACCGAAAATGAAAACTTTGCCTAAAGTTCTTGGCATGAGTTGGGAATTGAGCCTGGATCATCAGAGTTGAAAGCAATTATGTCCATCCCCCATGCCTTTACTTTCCCCCCCATGCTATGTCAGTGTCCAACTACTGCCTGTTTCTAGTCGTGTCACGTCCACATAATCTTTTGGGGGAAAAATGCCTTTCACTTGAGCTGCATATACACATGTTCCATATTATGAATCGTTTTCTTATAGTATGCTGTTATGTTTAATGTTGTTATGCTATATGTTATGTTGTGTTATGTTTTATGTTACATAATGTTACATTCCGTTACGTTACACTGTGTTATATTACATTATGTTACACTGCATTACGTTACATTGCGTTATGTTACATTACGCTATGTTACATTACGCTATGTTGCGTAACGTTACGTTGTTATGTTTCGTTACACAGTAAGATTTTTCAGCAAGTTGAGGCACAAACAAGCTCTCAAAAGGAGCACAAAGGATGTAAGTAGTCCTTCATCACGAGCTGCAGGTGGAAATAACAATCTACCAAGGCTCCCTTGCGACCTAAAGCCCGTTTAAAATTGGAGCATACTTTTTTTTCTTTGAGGGTATATTATTGTTATTTGAATATTGGTATTTTCATTTTAATTGAAAAAAATAAAGATAGGAAAAAAATAAACAAATAAGATAAATATTCACTGATCTGACTGTCCCCTGCAGCAATGACAGCAACCAGCTTGAATGGGAAAACTGTTAAGCTATGCCACCTTTCAAAGGAACTTGGATGTGCTTCAGTAATTTGGGGGAGTTGTCATAAAGTGTTTGACAGTTAGGCAAAATAATAAGATTCACTTATAATTTACATGCATGACCATGAATGGTGCAAAGAAAGGTATTCTTCTAACTAGTGCGAGTGGGCAGCAGATGTTTTCATGGTTAGCACATCAGTGTCTATCTGTAATTTTAGCATTGCACAGTAATGAAAGGGCTGAATTGTCACTGTTTGCTTCAATAAATTAATTAATTTGAAAACCTCTGGAAATTCAAAATCCAAATACAATCTTCTATTTCCAAGAATGTGAGCATGTCATCATAATGCATGTAAGAGGCTGTTTAGAGCTTTAAGAGATAAACAAACAGCCCAAGGTGGACATTCCCTTATTCACTGAGGAATGCAAAACATCTAATCGGGCTCTAATAACCCTGCGACATACAACTCTGCCCAGGTTGACAACCTTGGATTATAATCTCAGGTTAGTCAGTAATACCCCCTTGGTGTGATTATGTCCAAAGACATAATATGAGTTTGCGTGTCTCCAGTCTTCACTGTCTTACAGGCAGTGTTTCTTTATACCAGAGTTACCAATGCACACATTAACACCAGCTACTGCTAGTTCTCTCCAAACCCATCTTGAAATAAATAATAACAACAGTAATTCAAGCATGCTATAAATAGAAAAAGAAAAAAAAGAAAGAAAGATGGCAAGCTACATCAATGGTTGCCACTAGAGAAACACGGTTGGTGGGGCTCTCTGATCAATCATGCTGCTTGACTGAAATTTATTTAACTGCAGTTTAAGTAGGTTCATTGTGCAAGTGCTTCAAATCCTTCCACTACTTAAAATATTAACATTTCCCTCAATCTATGGCATTCATGTCTTTCAAACTATAACATGTTTCTTTAATGCTAGCTAAAACTGAAAAATGTCTAAATATATCAAAGTATTTTAACTGACTTTAATACCAAAACAATATTTTGCTGAGATACATGTACCTGTCACATTCAACTATATTCTCTGAGTGTATGTGCCATGTTAAAAACAAACAACAACAAAAAAACTCTTCATAAAGTATGCTGAAACATATGGGTTTCTTCTCCACCCAGCCATCACCACCAGCATCATTATGTCATCACCGCCCTTATCTTCATCATTATAGCCTAGCGCCTATATTTGTAATAAGAGACACCTGACCAGCAGTATGAGCTTTGCGAGAATCATAGAAATATATACACAGCAAAAGCTTAAAATAATCACTCAATTCTGTTTTGTGTCATGCATGGCCCCAGAATCTGAAATTGTCACTTAGCTACTATAACTGTGCTTTCTTCATTTCTGTATGATCCAAAACACTGAGCTTTGTGTTCCCTGTATGAAGAGCTGCTCCTTGACAGGTTTTCCATCAAAATACTGATTATTTAGAGTCATTATACATTGCTGCATCAAATTTAAAGTCCTGCACTAACACAGTGTATCTCTGTGACTAGCCCACAGCCACAGGACTTTTATTTTGATGGCACTTTGGCACCATGTTAAACAAGGAATGTAAACGCTGCTCAAAAGAAAGTAGGTAAAAAGATGTTTGTTGCACTATGTTGTGTGTATTGCCTTACGTATCATTAAACCAAATTCTAAATGGCTATAACTGTATTTTTTCTCTGACTTTATTAAACTGGAAATGCCAGGATGTTTTTTTTTCTAAATTGAACTGACCAGACATGGGAAACATATTAAACTGAAATTCGTAGAAAGCCTGCAATGCTGTGAGACATTTTGTGATGGTAAAATGAACAATCATGGAAAACATAATGCTTAACTTGCATCAGGCTTTGGATTTCAGTATGGTCTGAATGTCGATCATGTTCATGTTTCACATGCCGCATGTGTCAGTGTGCAGTACAGGTAGTCTACAGGAATCTCAGAATATTCATATACTGTACACAATCAAGACACAGCATGTGAAAAACCCATGAGTGCTTGTTCTACCTTCTTTAAAATAGCAGTGTATACCCATAGTAACATTTATATCCAGCACAAACACAATACCACCAAGAGTTAAGAGATTCTATTACTGTCCAAAAGGGACTCCTTGTATTCCAGACACTATTAAGACTATGGGTTTGGTTTCCACTTTGGCCACCCACACTCATATGTACAAACATGGCACAAATGTCATTACACTAGAAAGTTTACATAATCATACGGGCTTCTGTGCTTGTCAAAAGGATGAAAGCTGAAAGCTGTATAAATGTTAAATATATAAATGTTAATCCACTCACAGCTGGCCTGGCAGTCAGAGGGTCAGAGAGCAGAGTAGGCTGGCTGAATTTCTTCTTACTGGCCCGTTGAAGGGTTAGGGGAGACTAAGGAGAATGCTGTCTTTGCTTATTAGCAAGTAAAAGGGTCCAGAGTTAATTTAACCAGCACTCCTTGTGCCTGTGATGTGTGCGCGCTGCATTGTTGGATTTACAAAATGAGAGCAATACAATTGGTGTCTGAGATTATAACGTGTGGGTAAAGAGCTGAATCAAACTCACCCTTTTGCTTGTTAGGCTCAGGCTATTGTCCTTCCTTATCAGCCAGTTGGAGATAAGGGATGGGGCTAAGTGGGACTGTGATGTTTAAAACTGTTTTATGACCCACATTTTAAGTCTATTGCTAAGTCTTGGCCCTTTGCCGAAAGACTAAATTTATTCTGTTTCAATACTGAATCCAATGGGAAGGTGGAGGCTCACGCTTGGCCATTCACTGGTAAGACATGTAATTAGCCTAAAAAGCCTTGATTGACTAGGTGAGAGGCTGGGGGAGGGACTAGTGAGTCTACAGTCATCCCTTATTGGCTAGCCCTTAATTGTGGGCAGATTTAATGAGCTGAATTTTGTGTAATTAAAAAAAGAAGCTCTGTAGTGTTGGCTTGAGCCACATAATTCTCCTATTTTTCACCTACTTTGCCCAGGACAAACTGGTATCACTGGGACAGACTGAATTTAGGCCTGAGCATGTCATTCTTTATAGGCCAACCCCAGAGTGGGAGGTGGAGTGTGAGTCAGAATAGGGCGGGGTAAGGTAGGCGGAGGAGTTGGGCTCGGACGGCCAAAGCCCTGTATCTGCCTGTTGGGGTTGTCTTGGAAACGGCCGCCAGGGTGGTCTTGGAAACGACTGTTGTCGTCGTAGAGACGGTGGTTGCTGTGGAGATCGGGGCTGGGCCCTCGGTCGGAAAGATGGACAACGTTGCTGCCGCTCTTCCTCCTCAGGGTGGACTCGCGGCTGGACGATGCCGCCGACTGGGAGTCGGAACCGCCGTCGCTGCTGACGGCTGCCCCCTCCACTGGGGTGACCCTGATGGTGGTGACAGCCTGGGGGTGGGGATGGGGGTGGAAGGGAGGGGCAAAGGTCACGGTAGGGGTGAATGGTAAGTTAGGGTTGTTGGAGTTGGGGTTAAAGTTTGGGTGAACGTTGTTAAAATTGGGATTAGTGGGGGTGCTGGGGTTAAAACTGGAATGCTGGGGGTTGTTGGGATTATTGGGGTGTAAAGGATGCAAAGGGTGTACAACATGAGGGTGGTTGGAGTATACACCTCCCCCTCCTCCTCCTTCTCCTCCATCACTTTCTGTTTCAGTCCCCGACACACTTCTCCGTCCGTCCAGCGAGCCTCCATCCCTCAGTGAATCACAGCTGTCCGTGTGTCTGTTCAGGTCATTCAGGGCAAAACCCGACTGACGGAGAGAGGCTCGTTGTTCTGGTGGTTTCCATCGCCATGAGCCGCTTCCATCACTACTCGGGGGTTTCACCACCGGTTTGCCTGAACGGGACTCCGGGTGAGCTTCAACACGAACTATACTGCCACTTCTCTCCAAACCTCCTGGAACGAACAAATTTAAAGGATTAAAGGAATACTCATACGTTTTGGGCAAATTACCCTTTTTCTGACTTTCCCAGACCGAGACAAGATGTTCAATACCATTTTCATCTCTGTACATCCGCTACTTCGATTCCTTTGGGTAGTATTTTATGATAGCTTAGCACAAAGATTTGAAGTCTACAGGAGTCGTTAGCCTAGCTCCGTCAAAGTGAAAAAATAAACCTTACAGTGACGCCAAAGCTGTCTTATTTACACAATAAATCACGTGTATTTGAAATACACGTGCTGGATAGTAAGATGGAAGGGTACATGTGTTCAGTAGTTATAGTTCCTACCATCTAACCTTTATGCTATGCTAATCCTCATTGGAATCAGACAGTACAGTAGAGGTGAAAACGCTTTCGAATGTCTTGTCTGGGTAAGTCGGAAAAGGGTATTTTGCCCAAAATGTTTGAGTACTCCTTTGAAGACACAATCCCAGATTGATTTGGCTATACAAAATTTTGACATATAGAGATACTTGAGGATTTGAATTTATACAAAGAAATAAATGTTTTGCCACTTGAAATCCACTGTGGCTCAAAATACATATTTGTTCAACTTAAAAAAAAAAAAACCTTACCAACCTCAAAAAATCTCTCAGTCAAATATTATCAGTCCTTGAATTAAAGCTCAGATAATCTGTTGTATCTGTTGATGGGTTTCAATCCCTAACACTTACATATTCACAATAAATGAACAATATATCATTTTCAACGTCAATGTAATTGTCAAATTACCTGTTGGTGTAATTACTGTGAACCAATGAGACCATGATGGAGATGGATATAAGGTAAATACTGTAAATAATGAAGGGAACATTAAAAGTGAAGTTGTTTTCACCACATTACAGACCTCCTCCCACTGCTCCAGTGGTGGAGGCAGGTGGTGAAGGGTCCTGGTCCGTTAGGGCTCGATACCGAATGGATCCGGTGCAACTGACGGTGCTGCCGCCGTCCTCTGACCGAGGAGAGTGCAGCAGACCCTGCTGCTTGGATAAAGCTATCACCTGGAATATGTAACAGACACACTGAAATGTCATTTAATTCTCACCTTGCTATTTGTAAATAGTAGATCAACTCTGCTGCTGCTTTGTTCAAAGGAATACCATAACGTTTTGGGCAAAATACCCGTTTTCCAACTTACCCAGAATGAGACAAGATGTTCAATACCATTTTTATCTCTTTACGTCCACTGGTTCGGTTCCTATGGGTAGCATTTTGTGTTAGCTTGGCATAAAGACTTGAAGTCTACAGGAGTCATTAGCCTAGCTCCGTCAAAGTGAAAAAATAAACCTTACTGCAAATCCAAAGCTGTCTTATTTCCACAATGTATCATGTGTATTTGATTTGATTTGATGTATGCCTTGGTATCGTAAAATGGTATCGAACATCTAGTCTCAGTCTGGATAAGATGTAAAAAAGATGGTGGAGCATTCCTTTAAGCTAGCACAGTCAATGCTTTTATGTTGCTTTTACTTTGTCAAGGAAATTTGCCATATTGCAATTAAGGGGGCAGTAAGTACGGTTTTTGATGTCCTGTATTACAAGATGACCATGGTGTCTATGACGTCCTGATTAAGATGGCTGCCTAGGGGAGAAGCTCTGGGCAGCATTGCAATAATTATCCTTTTATTACCGTTTTCATGGATCATCTTGCACACATTTGGTGAGAATTACAAGTTCCAGTGAAAAAGGATGGCAGATGGCTTGAAAAATCTGATCTCAGTGAAGCATGAGACCAGACTTTGCGCGTAAAAGGCAGAGCGAGCTAATACTGAGTTGACTTCAGACAAGCATGGTGATGGCAGCATCTCACCCGGTGTAACCAGGGAGTAAAATAGCTCTCGATATTGCTAACATAAATGCCACACTAAGATAAGTCAAGATAAGTCATGTGAGATTTGAAAGAAATTAAGAAAACAACCGTGTCCATGGAGTCAGGTTCCTGGAGGAGGCTGGGCACATTTTTTCGACAGAGGAACTCCTCTGATAATATCAGACGTTTGCTAAGTGTCATGTGGTCAGTCCGTAATATGAACTGTTGCTGTCATTTCAATGGATGCTGAAAAGGCCTTTGATCGCGTGGAGATACATGTTTCTTACACTTAAATCCTTTGGTTTAGATCAGACATTTTTAAAATGGATAGAAATACTTTATAACCAACCAGAAGCTGCAGTTCAGACAAATGGGTTAATTTGCTCCATATTTCTCACAAAGCAAAGGGACATGCCAAGGATCAAGCCTTTCGCTAGCCCTATTTTGTTTGGCTCTGGAACTGCTCCCTGTAGCTATACAAAGAAATCCTAACCTCCAGGGATAACAATCTTGAGTCAGTACATAAACTTATGCTTTACACGGACAATATACTTTTGTTTGTGTCAGACCCAGTAAAATCAGTGCCAGCTCTGCTCAATTCTATTGACTCTTCTTCTAAATTATCGGGTTATAAGGTTAACTTGTTAAAATCGCAGGTTCTCCCTTTGAGAGCATATTGCCCTAGCACCCTCTTTCAAGATGGGGCATTTCAATCGCAACAAGAAGGTATAAGATATCTAGGAATCCCCTAACAAGTAAATGATGTGATTAGGGTGAACTTTGACCTTCTTATTAGAAATACCTCTGTTCTTCTGGAGAGGTGGTCTTCCTGTCTTTGTCTTTGTGGGGCAAGGTAAATGTATTGAAAATTAATTGTATTCCCAAGGTGAATTACCTTCTGCAGTCACTCCCATTAAGCATTCCTGGTAAATATTTTAAGATATTTAATAACTTTCTATGGAATGGGAAAAAAGTTAGAATGCAACTTGAACAGTTACAGTTGCCAGTGGGAAAGGGAGGACTTGGGCTCCCTAAACTTGTTTTTTATTATTATGCCTTTGGTTTGAGATATCTGGCTCAGTGGTCATTACCCCTGGAAGGGGTTACCCCCTGGCTAGTACTGGAGCAAAGTTTTTTTCCCCTCTTCCTCCTCTTGCCGGTCACCCAAGTTGGCACATGAATTACAATCTCACCCTGTTATATTTCATATCCAGACGATTTGGAAAAAAAGTCTCCCAGATTTTTAACATTAACCCTGATTTAAACTCAGTCAGGCACCTGGCTGAACCCTAAGTGATGTATAGGTAAAGCTCCATTTTTTGAAAGGACCAGAATAACAAAAGGATCTGCACTCTTGGTGACCTTATAAGGGGGACTCTCTAAAATCTTTTGAGATTTTAGCCCAAGAATTGAGTCTACCTAAGTCACATTTTTGCCGATATTTGCAACTTAGGGATATGCTATTGGAGATTTTTGGCTCAGTAAAAACTACACCGCCTCACTCCGATTTGCTTCGGAACATAATTAAAGTACTGGGTTTAGGCCACGAAGTCTCACATTACTCTATGATTCTTAGGCAAGCCCATAAAGGTACCTTAGCATTAAAGTGTGCCTGGGAACATGACTTAAATCTTTCATTCAATGAGAAGGAATGGGATTGTATTTGTCAAAACTATCTAGGGATATTAGAATCAGACTTATTCAATTTAAAATATGTAATCTGTTCTGTTGGACTCCAACAAGGCTATATAGACTGGGGCTGAAAGACACAGCAGATTGTTTGAGGTGTCAGAGGTCAGAGGCTACCTTATTACATACGCTATAGTCATGCCCTGTCCTGTCCACCAAGTCCACGAGAAAATCTGTGACATTAGCATTACCATTATAAATGCTAATTTCTCCTGCAGCACTAGACTGACAACAGGAGGACCCTCCATGCAAGAATGGCTTACTGAACTGGCAAAGGTTGCAGCATATGAACACCTATCTTATAGGATGCATAATAGATCACGGGTCTTTGCATTGAAGTGGGGGGCATACAGTACAAAGCTTATATTAATAGCTAGGAGATTTGTTAGGTTACTGTGGCACAGAATTCTAGACTAGACCAAGATGGACTATGGACTATAAAACAGACGGATTGAGAGCTACATGAAATGTACTCTGAAATGTGCAGCGCAATATGTATATATGTATCCCTTAATTATTATTATTATTGTTATTATCCTTGTTCATTTTTCTTTTCTTTTTTTTCTTTTCTGTATCTTTTAATTATTTATGTAGTTATTGGATTATATATTATATTCTTGTTTACTTTTTTATTGACAAAAATTTCTGAAAACTGAATAAATTCTAAATCATTTAAAAAAAAAAAGATGACCATAGTATATTTGTGAGGGTTTACAGGGATGTTGATCTGTACCTATGGCCAGCTGCTGAGATTTCTGTCTTTAAAAACTCACTTTCTGGGCTGCACTCTTTCCTGCATGGCTGCAGAGTTGCTCACTTGCTGAGAAGCCTTGTGTAAGCACTTATTGCTTTTCAGTTGGAGGAATTTCTGCTCACATTCTGGGTCTCTGCTTACTGGAGATTCGTGATAAAATGATGCCCAAGATGAATCTCAAGCCAAAGATTCAGCAGGCAAATGGCTTTGTTTAGATTTCCCTTCACTCAGCAAGACAGACAGGCAGACAGATAGATAAATAGATAGATAGACAGATAGATAGAATAAAATGATTAAACATTCAGAGATTATAATTTAATATAATTTAATATAATATAATAATATAATAACCTGCATGAGTCTAGGCTGTCCCCCTGCGCTGAGCGGCCTGCAGGGGGTGGTGGTCTTCTCAGCCACTCTCAGCCACTTTTCTCTTACTGACCCTCCCCCATCCATAATACTGTCCTCTGATTCGCTCTCCTGGTCCTTAGGATTGGGGTTATCCTCCTCAGGAATGTGAACTAGCTGCGAGGAACCAGGCCGTGACTGGATAGACACTCTGGCCCCACCAGCCAATCCAGTGCTGCCATTGTGGGCTAGGTGATTATGATTGGCCAGAGGAACAGAACTAGCTGCTAGTTTCATGTACTGAGCTGGGATGTGAGTCCCAACCCGGAGCTCCGTTTCCATGCCAGCGACTGATGGTATGTGGACCCCAGCACGGAGTTCTGCCTCCAGGCTCATGGTAGAAGGCTCAGAGGAGCAGCGCAGCTCCATGTTTCTCTGAGGGGATGAGGAGGAGGCTGGCCTTACTCCGTCCATCACCTGGAGTGACAGCTTTCTGTTGTCATTCTTGTTTTTCCACTGGCTAAGGAGCTGTTTGGATCGGGTTGAGTCCATCGAGGCATGGATCGAGGCGTGGCGGCGAGGAACACGACCCTCCTCCAGTGATGAGCCTCCGTGGGACCTAGGGGAAGGGCAAGGGGAACTTCATCATCAACAAGACAGAGGAAGACAGAAGACAGCTGTGACAGGACAAACATTAGAAGCACTGCGTCCCACCCATGCACTGAACATATCTCTAAAACCCTATTTGGATGGGATTAATTTTCAGGATAATGTCTGTAAAATAATAATTATTGCAAGACCTCTGCGGTAATTCATTTGGCCTATTCGGACAGGATAAAGTATCTCTAATAAGTCTCAGTAAAAACAGAGATGGGCTTATGGACCCTACATCACACCAAAAATGTGTTCAAAAGTCAAAGTCAGCTTATTAGTGTGGTGATTTTTTCTCCCCTCTCCCGTTTTATTCTTCTTATTTTATCTCCAACTTGTATTTGGGTCTGGCCTTTAACTGTTCATGTCAACCATGCCACCAGCCATGACTGGAATGACTGGCTGTTTTGTGAGGAAATGTGGTATGCAGGAAAAGTCAAGGAAAGTATATGCTCTGGGTTCATGGTAAAAAAAAAAAGAAAAAAAAAAGAGTACATATTTTTAACACTCGCCATACAATCACAGCAAAAACGCATTGTGAGAAATGAGATTTGAGATTTTACGGTTGTTACATGTTTTACAGTTGTTACATGTCAGTGATAGCTAGGCGTTTCCAGAAAGTATCAAGAAATACTGTCGTTTGTAACTCCAGTAAGCCTTGTTGGAGCACTATTGCCCAACTTCTGACTTTTACGAAGTGATTTATTGCACTGAAGATTGAAATTTATTATACAAGCTTTTCAGAACACTGCTGTTAGTATGTGACAGCCAAACAGGTTATGACAGTTTATCATGTTAAAATTATTTATGTTTGGCTTATTGGTGGAGAATGAGCTTTTTTTTACCAAAGAAAGAAAGAATGCTACCTTGGCAACGTGCTGCTGCTGAAGGTCATCATGTTGTCGTGGTTACCCAGGGGACTGGATGGGCTGATGACCTCCACCTCAGCACTGGCTCTCTTCAGATTGGACAGAGAGTGCTCTCGGTAGGACGAGCTTCGCATCAGGATTGGCTCTGATTGGTTGGGGGACAAGGTGTGTGAGGAGGTTCGTGTGAGGATGGGCTCCGGTTGGCTGGGAGCCAGAGTGTGGTGGCCTATTAGAAGACAAAAAGGGGGGGTATAACTGCTACTGTTGAGATGAAAATGGAAGGGCTGATTCTAAATGTAGTAAACTCACTGGAATTGCTGCTTTAAAAGTAAATAAAAAAATGGGTCAGACTGCTCAGATCAGAAAACAGGGAGGGGTCAAGAAGCATCGCAATAACTGCATCAAAAAACATGGGATAATCAAGTCTATAATGTTTGGATCAGAAATCATGAAAAGGTTGATTCATAGTACTAGCAATCCAGGAAGGAGGGGGGATCAATCAGCCTTTAGTATTAAGACCACAAAAGAAGGAAAGATAAAGCAGCATCATAACTCAGGCTTGGAAAACAATTAGAGGTCAACTAGTGTCATAAGACTAGGATCAGAAAATAAATAAGCACCATCAAAATATGCCCTGTGGTCCATGTCACATCGGTTTCTACGCAAGTATTTTTATTCAAATTATTAAGTTAGAAAGGCTGAATTAAAACTCAGGTTTTTTCACCACTGGCATTTGGAGCTTCAGGTTAGCTGTGATCAGACAATCCATTGCCCAAACACTTCTAGGCTGTGGGCCAAAGGCCTTATCTGCTTTAGTTTTTGAAATGATCGAGCTGTGGTAATAGCCTGATTTATTCAAGTAAGTTAGTAGTGTTTCCCATACATTCATTTATTTGTGCCTCCCAATGTCTTTGATTCACTAGTAAAGCGGATTGTCTGGCAAAACATGATTTTAACCAGGGGGCATCTTTAAAGTCTAACTGAATAATTTATAAATGAAAGAAATTTGCATCATCTATAGAACTAATGATCCTGTCTTCACTTAGTTTGATATGCAGTTTCACCATACACTACATGGGAATGACGTGCTCCTAGAGCTCCAATAGAACTCGCTTTAAGAAACCCAGAACACTTGTTGTGGTAAATATATTCTAGTGTTTGATCATTTTGAAGCTATAACTAGAAGAGGTCACTCAGTAGAGAGAAGATCTCCTCCAGACGTGTGCCGGGACACAGTGTCTATATAAAGTAGACAGTTGTTTTTGCTTCGTGGCTTTAATCTTGTCCCTCATCCAAAGACCTGAGAAGATTACGCAAATTAAGCTGCTGATGTATGAAACAGCGATGGCTGTTCTACACTTGATGGTTTTTACAGAAGTGAAGCATCAGGCTACTGAACCTACATTAACCCCCGCTTATTGACAGATATTGACAGATTAGTTTTGTTCTCCTGTGTGTCTGCTCTGTGTTCTGTTGACTTTCTTCATCAGCAGTACTAGTAGTGTGTTTTATAAAGTCGCCCAGAATCAGGCTACACACACATTCTGGATTTTTTTCACCCACCATCGGAGCGAACACGGCCACAATAGCATAAAAAAAACAATAGCTTATTAAGCTGATGCTGGCCAAGCAGAGTGAGGGAGAGAGCAGCAAGTTTTTGAATCACTGCAGCCACAACAGGTTCTTCATCATACAGCCATAAATGTGCACAAAAGTCTTAAGGCTGATAGGCCCAGTAGTTTGTGAGCTTAGCTGACAACAGAAACACAGACAGACACACCCAACCAAACATATAATCTCCTGGTGGAGATAACAAAACACCTAGCAACAATGAAGCAATGAAATGACACCTTGGTGACTGTTGCTGACGGCTGACTGGCTGACGTTGGGGAGGGAGGAGAGAGGGGGCTCTCTCAGGGTGGGGGGAGCCGGTCGGCTTCTGGACCGATCTTGACTGGGCTGGAAATTTCCCACTGCATACACACCCTGTATATACAACACACACACACACACACACACACACACACACGTAGCATCACCACAAGCATAAAAAAGACACTACAGTTTTTAGTGACAGTCACACCACCTCCAGTCCTGCTGCAGAACTTACTTGAACTGGATTTGTTTTACTGGTGAAGGTCCTGAGATTGTAATTATTAACTAAAATATCAGTCATTATAATATCTAAATCACGCAGACCTCCTTATGAATGAGCTTCTATGTGTATAAAATTGAATAACAAGGCCTTCACCAGTGAAATTTACTCAGTTAAATTCACGTTTACATAACTGGTGATTCTACATCAGCTGATCTGCAGTCTTAACATGCTGCTGCTGTGGAGGAGGATCTCACAAATCTGAAGCCAATAAGTCTTAATTCAGGAGATGGGAGAAGAGCATGGTGTAGATCATCAGCCAGCTCCACTCGCTGTTACAAAGAAAGACAAAGTGTGGGCTGTCTGAGTGGGCTGTGTGTGTGTGTGTGTGTGTGTGCGCGCGCGCCTGTGTGCACGTGTGTGTACATGTGTGGGTTGGGAGGTGATGATGTGTGGGAGGTGCTGAATATAGTTTGTCTGTACAGAAAGTTCAGCCACCACACAGAAGAACAGTAAACCGAACAGCATTACTAAAGGAATCTGGTATATTTAATCGCAGTCCGCTGAACAGCATTAAACTTACACTTACACTTAACAACATGACAGTGCAGTGGCAATATAATAAATCTACATCACTTATGTTCTGCAGAAATCTTTGATCTCCAATTTAAAGGAATACTCCAACGTTTTGGGCAAAGTGCCCTTTTTCCAACTTAGCCAGAGTGAGACAAGATGTTCGATACCATTTTCATCTGCTTCATCTTCGTTCATCTGCGTCCTCTGCTTCCATTTGGGTAGATATTGCCCAAAATGTTGGAGTATTCCTTTAAGACGTCTACTGTGCCCATAAAGCATGGAGTTCACAGGATCATGATCAATACTAGTGACTCAACGATTACTTGCTGAGCTTTTCAGCCGTTCAAAACTCACTTTCCATCCCCTGTTCTGTTTTGAAAGAAAAAATAAATAAAATAAACACCTCCTGAAGTTTAAAGACACTCTTATATCTTACCTCCCACCTACCAGCATTTCCAACTGCTCAACAGTCTTACTGCAAGCAAGACACTACAAAATATTTCAGCTAGGATGAAAACCCAGCATTATGTCCACACCAACAGCCTTTTTCAACTTGAAATACAATGAATTATGGAAATAAGACACCATGGAAGTGACTTGAACTGATGTGAGAGTATTACCAGATAGACAGCGATGGCTCCTCCCAGTAACCATCCACAGTAGACGTCAACAGGATGGTTTCTGAACTGGATAATCCTGGTCAAGCCGGCCAAGATGGCCAGCATGACGAAGGAAAACACCAAGAGAGGCTTCAGCAGCTTAGCTGAGTCTGTCAGCACAGTGTTAAAGTACATCTGAAACACAGAAATTAGAAGGGTTCAGTCCTTTTAACTGATAGTCTAATTTGAAGAAAACCTGATAATCACATGCCCGTGACAACTGAGCTGAATATGACTGGTATTAAGTTTCAATACAAATCTGTGATCACATAACATTGGTAACATGTCGTCAAACACATTTGTGACTCACAGGGCAACAGATATTTGAATCAAGTTACTATTTTTTATCTCCACGTTTTGCTATTCATTAACACAGGGAAGAGCCCTTTATGAGTAAGTGTTCCTTACATAGACTATGTAACAGGTTTAAAATACAATGCATTGAATTTAATTGTACGAAATGTGCTCTATTCACTTTGGTTTGGTAGAAGCATCATCCAACTAGAAATATGCCACTGCATTTTCTCAGCTACGATGGTAAGCAAATCTCCACAGTCAAATGTATTTGGAAAACTATTCCTTTTGATGTTGTCTAGCTGGACAGTCATCACAAAAGACAAAAGGAACATCAGTCGGAAAGGACAGATTAAATTATATAAAAACAATTATATGTCATAAGGCTGAACCATGTCTGGCAGTCTCCGATACCCAGTGCCGGGTATCAGCGACTGCCACAAAGAAAATTATATTATAAAAATAATATATTTACTGTATTTTTAGTGTATGCTAAAGTTTTTTTTCTTTCTTCTTCTATTCTTTGTATTGAGCTATTTTATTTTTTGTTCTTTTTACTTATATTTAGTAGGGCTGTGAATTCTGGCGATATCACACATATCATGACACAGGGGTTATGATTCAATATATTGTGATATATTGCGATACTGTAAGCAAGGCAGTATGTTGCAATTTTTTAAATCTAATTTTATGAAAACTGTCACAGTAAAAAGATCACACCACCTTATGTATAAAATCTAAGTAAAAGCATATATAAAAGCAGTATATATTTCTCTCTTCTAATGTATATTTGCTGTGTATTACTGTTCCCATGCAGTGCTTGGAAAACCTGCTGCTGTAAAATAAGAACCAAGTGGACATTTGTGTCAAATTTGAAGAAATTTCCTCCAGGTATTCCGGAGATTTCAGGTTCACAACAATGAGAGGGATTTGAGCTTTGACCACCAAAGTCTGATCAGTTCATCCTTGAGTCCATGTACACATTTGTGCTTATTTTGAAGAAATTAATTCCATGTGTTCCGAAGATATCACATTCACACGACTGGGACGGACAGATGGAGGTAATGCCTCCATGCCGGCAACATAAAAGTCACCTAATATTGTATCACTTAACTTTAAAGACTTTAAAGAATTCATCTTTTTTTTTCTTATTTACTAAAGTTGTGTCACTGAATTCAAGATCTCTTTCAGGAGTCCAAAAATTATAGAGTGTAGAACATTAAAAAATGTTTTACATTACATTCTATAATAAATTATTGTATTATTATGCTATGAATTAATGGGATTCTAATCAATTAAAAAAAAAAGATTTACTTTCTTTTGAAGCAATAAGCCACTTGATGCAATGCTTCATACTGATTTTGGAGCAGAGGGTTTTTACCAAAGCCTACAGAGAGAGAAACAACGGCTGTGAGACAAAAAAAGGGTGCAGTACAGTTTTCTGTCCATCAGGGGTGCTGCTGAGCAATTGCCAAACAGGGCAGAATATATGATGGTCAATGAGGCTAAATGCTTTGAAATGATCACAAAACTTGATTCAAATATTCACAAGCAACTGGACTATTAGTGTCATTTGTACATGGCCTAATATTTATTTTTAAGACATAATTATAAGCTGACATGAAATCAATGACTGTAAAATCCTGGTAATTTTAGAATATAGATCATATTATTATAATATTTTAGAGGTCAGACAGCTCCTGAATCCCAGTACTGGGCATCAGGGGCTGCATCATGTTTACTTAATTTTATCTTACGTTTGCTATTTGCACAGTTGCTGGAGTTGTTGCAATCTCATTTCACCGCTGTTGTACATGCACAATTATGCACTTGACACATAAATCTCTTGAATCTTGAACATGTGCATTAGCACTCAGTCTATGTAATGTTGATTTGTTGCATAATCAGAATCTTTTCTTAAATAGTTCCACATTTTATTCATCTAAACACATCACCAGTCAATACCACCATCTTTTCATTTTCCCCAGTAAAAAAAAAAATACAATTTGGAGAGTGCATTTTATGGAAAATTCCTACTGATCACTGTTCATTGGACTCTGTTTAGCCCAGTTTTAGCACTCTACTTTGGCCGCTAGAGGTAGCCTCACATATTCTTGTAGGTGGAATATCTCCCTATACAGACTCTAGTTTTACTCTGCTTCTCTTTGTGTATCTCTTACTGCTTGAAATTCATACAAATCTGACTCAAATAGCAACACAGAGTCCTTGTCAAGTCTCTTGCTGAAAAGGTATACCTTCGTTATCACTGAACCTACTGTATAACCTTTCCATGACCATTCTACCTAAATGGTAAGCATCAGTGCAAGCAAAAGACGATAGTGAAAAGACTGAAAATTAACATGCACCATGACCGAAAACATCTGGAACAAATTTCAGTCTAAGATTTGATGCCTGAGTCAGCAGCTACCATACTCATGCGTGAAGCAAAATGTGTGTGTGTGTTTGTGTGTGTGTGTGTGTGTGTGTGTGTGTGTGTGTGTGTTGTTGTTGTTGCACTTACTGAGATGTAGACAGCAGCAAAAGCAGCTAGAGTTGCATGCTGGGAGGGGAAAGACTTCCTGTAGAGAGAGAAAGACAGAGTGTTCTTTATGCTAATCTCAATGCTAATCATCATGGTGACCTAGCCTCCTAACTAGTCAGACAGCTAAGGACAGTACTGATTATTCATCTGAAACAAGGAAGTGACTTTCAGAGCAGCTGGGAAGTGTGTGTGTGTGTGTGTGTGTGTGTGTGTGTGTGTGTGTGTGAAAGCAGGTCTGCCCTTGCAGGTGTTTAAAACAGACAGCTTCTGTGTAGGATAAAGAATTAAGGTAATAGCTGCATACATTTTATTAATCATGCATAATTAAAAGCTTATCAAAAACATGAGTTAATACTTTCAAGAGCTGATCATTCATTGTAGGGTTGGAACAATAAGGATTTCTGAAGGATGACACAGACAAATACTTTGAGGCAAATACGATTTGAAACTGTTGTTAGTTGATTAAACTAAAATAATTAAACTTTATCTTCACATTTTCGTTACATTTTCACTTAACTCCATTGAAATACAGGATACTACCACTACTACTACTACTACTACTACTACTACTACTACTACTACTACTACTACCACTACTACTACTACTACTACCACTACTACTACTACTACTACTACCACTACTACTACTACTACTACCAGCGATCTCCAACTTCTCCACAACCTATGCCAACCATGAGGAAATCTCTAGCTTCTCCTAAACCTCTACAACCACAAGATCTCCATCTTCTCCTCAAACTCTGCCTATCATGAGGAGATCTCCAGTCTCTCCTCAACTTCTACTAACCCCAAGGAGATCTCCAGCTTCTCCTGAACCTCTGCCAACCCAGAGGAAATCTCAAGCTCCACATCAAAAACCCGAGATTTCAAGCTTCTCCTCAACTTCTACCAACCCACAGAGATCTCCAGCTACTCCTCATCCCCCAACCACAAGGAGATCTCTAGCTTCTCTTGAACCTCTGCCAACCTTCAAGCTCCTCTTCAAACCCCTGAGAAGATCCCCAGCTTCTCAACAACCCAAAGAGATCTCCAGCTTCTCCTCAACATCTATCAACCCACAAGGATCTCCAGCTGCTCCTCGACCTTCATTGACACAAAGAAAGCCCCTAAAAGGCGAGGAAGAGGAACCTCTACATTTCCGATTCCGTTTCTTGTTCCTCAAAGTGAGAGAAGCCATGCCTGCTGGGACAAAGAGAGGGCAACCTAGTTTGCTTTTGTAAATTGCACTGTTACTAAAAGATGTTTTGTTATTTATCTGTAATCTACCTTTCATGTGACAGTTACAATAAAGAGTTTTTATTACCTGTCCTTAAAAAAAGACTGGAAGTCATAGCAACAAAGAAGAAGTTAAAGGGTAAACAGTTTAAGTGCAAACTACAATCAGATAACAGGTATGTGAAGATTGTCAATCATTCTTCATTCAAAACATCAGACTACAGGACACAGCACACAGCCAGGCCTTACCTCCCAGCGTTGATGAGGCCTATATCTGGTCCGGAGCAGATATCTTCCAGTATAAAAGCTTCGTCACAGCTGGACATGTTAATGTGGGTCAGGTTAGGTTTGCACACATCCAACCAGTAGGGAGCATGTTGTCCCGTCGACAGCTGGAGAATATCCGTTATCAAAGCTGTCACGCACAGGCCAAAGATATGAACACCTGTAAAATATAATAAATATTATCGTGACATATACTATGTTGACTGAAGAAAACATGTACTGGATTATGGACGAATATGAACATATAAGTCCCTGTGCATGCATACATTTTGAAATATTTTTATTTCATTCTATATTTTTTTCATTTTTTTTAATGTTTTGATTATTTACTTTTACATTTTAAAACATTTCTGGCTCTCTCAAAAAGGCCTCTTCCTTCTTCTAGGCATTACTAGAACAACCACATATAGGCCACTGACATAAATCTCACATCTGGATGAAGACAGAGCGATTTAGCGTGTTTACATTCACACACCTGACATTCAAATGTGTCTCCAGAGTACACACTGAAATTGGATTTCTCTCTCCCTCACCAAATCTCTGATTCCCACCCACACTGCTTCCTCTGGTAATATTTACATCATTTAAAACTGGCAGTAGCTTCCTCTGATAATTTTTACCTCCTTTTAAACTGGCAGTAAACGATGACAAGGGTGTTACTATCAGAGCTACCCAATGGTTCTTTGATATGTTATATTTCTGTGTAGCTGCTTTTCCACTTCACCATTAATAACGCCAAATGTGTCTCTGACCACCATCAGAGATCTCCAGTTTCCAACCTCTGCCATCACTGAGGAGATCTCCACCACAGCTGGTTTAGGTGATCAGATCTCTTTTGCATCTCAGGTTGCATAAATGCAACCCGAGATGAGTTGTGTAAATTTACACAATTTGATCTCTTTTTTCTTCATTCTGTGACCATGACATCACCCAGAATGCATAGATAATGTACAGTTATAGAGGGTGTATGTTTTACCTCTGTAAAACATCAACTTTCACCTCTGTACATACACTGGTTCACTTCCAATGGGTAGCATTTAGTGTTAGCTTAGTATAAACACTAACAAACTAACACAAAATGCTAACCATTGGTACCGAAGCAATGGACATACAGAGGCGAAAATGGTATCAATCACCATGTCTTAGTCTGGGTAAGTCGTAAGAAGGGTGTTTTGCCCAAAATGTATTCCTTTAAACAAAGAATGGCTGTCAAAACATGATCATTTCCATCATATCATGAAGGTTGACCCAAACTGCATGAAAATAAATCCACTCCTGTTAAATGACTTTATTTGTTCAATTATCTGGAAGAGTAATAACTTTTGAGTGAGTTTTCAATACTTATACTATTATACTGCTGCGTTGCAAAGTGTGTGTGAGCAGCAACACATCAACTCTAAGCTCATGCTTGCGTCTATGACAGTGTTAATTATACTATCATTAGCAACACTGCAAATTGTGATAACAGGTGCTTAATGCTTTTGCAATTAGGGATGTGTGCAGTCACAGAAAAGATGTGAAAACCACTTCATTAGAACACATCTAAAACACGGACTGGGTATACTGGATGTATCATCCCACCTATGAAGCGTACAGCTCTGCGGATGTAAGAGTTGAAGTTACAGCCAGCAGCATTGATGTTGGCCTCAGTCTGGGTGGCAGAGGACCTCCTGGACAAATAGCAGTACAGAATGGCCTCTCCTATCAGGATCTAGACACAGAAACAGACACAGAGAGTGAGAAAGAGATGAAAAATAATGTTCCAGTATTTATGTCCCTGGATAAATCTGTGCATTAATCAATTTAATGGACCATTTGTTGTTATTGTCACACTGCTGTGGTTGTTAACTGCATCTGTTTAGATTTGTTGTTTTCACTCTGGCAAAAATTGCTTTTGTGTTACCTTACCAACAAAGTATCTTTACATGGAGAAGGAGATGTTACTTTATCAATTTTGCACTTCGGACTGTCAAACAAACAGTTTGAATTTTCAGTTATTCTGACTTTGTTACCTGCTAATTCTGTGAGGTTACATCAGTAAACTAAATATTTTCTGCTTAAGTTAAATAAATAAGTAATAAAGAAATAAATAGTAAAAAATTACTATTTGCTATGGAAAGGCAACAGAACAGCCCATCAAGTCAGACTTTCAAGTGGGAAACTTGAAGTCTGAAACATCAACATGGCAGTTCACACTGCAAACACTACACATATTTAAAACATGTTTATCAAGACCAAAATACACCTAAGTTTGATTTCCAGCATTGCATGGTCATAAATCTATTATACACTTGTGAGGTAAACAATCAAACAGTTTGAAAAGAGTTTGAGTTTGAAATGTTAAGTTCTGCTTATAGCAGCAGACATTCTATGCTAACTTACTGGCTAACATAGCCAAATTCCACTGACATAACATTAGTTGTTGGGAGACAGGATTTGGGAAATTTGAACTTGAGCACTGATTAGGCAACTGAGTTGATGAACATTGGGACACTGATGAGTGGCACGTGACGCAATTCAACTAAACAGTCGCACCTGATAATTATGATTAACAGTAATATCCCTGGAGTTACATACTAGCTAGGAAAGCGTGATGTTTTTTTCTTAGTAAAAAGTATTGAAAATTACAGGATAAACTGTTTAACAACGGTGCCGTAACAATATTCACATTTGTAAATTAAGCTCGGTCTGTCCTCCTCCATGACATCGAACAGTCGGCAAATGAAGTTTGGCGGACATTACCTACAGTCAGAGAGCAAGGAGACTCGCTACTTTTTACAGTGCATGCTGGGAATTTTCTAGAGAGCCAACCTTCCAGTGCACTGAAATGATTTGGGGATTGCGACAGTCCAGAAAATGTCTGACACCCCGGGCAGTTCACTACCCACTCAGAGTAGGTATTTCTTGCAATGCTGCTGGATCTGTCATACAGGACCACATGAGGTAAAGGTTAGGGGGTTTAGTGTGTTAGTATTTTTAAAATTCCTCAGTGGCTGTGCTGACATACATGGAGAAGTAACCTGGTTTTGTGTCAGTTCATGTAAACTGGGTTGGAATGGCCTGGCAAGCTGATAATCTGATGATTAGAAACCTGGTTGCAATGCCTGGTTCACTCCCATATTAAGAGGCAGAGGTTTGCTTACAGTGACCGTTGGAGCAGCAAAGGCCAGGCTGAAGAGCAGCAGCAGAGGACAGACTTCCTGTCTTGGCAGGATGTAGGGCAGAGACAGACTGCGGTCGTTACAGCTGTAACCAGAATGCACTGGCTGGAACACGTCTGTCAGCTCCAGGAAGTAAAGACTGACCACAGAGGAGGCCAGGATAGGCAGCTGAAATTAAAATACAACAACGCAACAGAAAATAAAATGTATTAAACACAAAAGAGAAATACTGGAGTGTAACTGCTATAATAATGAGATAAATAACGCAACAGGACCGACCCCTGTGCATGCCAGAAATACATATGAAAGCTGGGTTATGTATTTTGGGTCACAGTAACTGCAGAAAAACTCAAAGTCCTGCAAGCAGACAGTTAAGTATCAAACATTTCAAGAGGACAAGTGTTCTACACTAAGCTAGAGTAGAGTACAGGGTTTTGAGGGCTGATATAACCATATTTTTGAAACTGAAGCTGCTGATACTGTTGCCATTCTGTTAGTCCAGAAAGCCCAGTACATACTTACAATAGATGTTAGTTCGCTTGTCATTGTTTTTCACACACCTGGACTAAAAGTTGTGCAGTATTGCAGTACTAAGCTGGTCTGTGTATGTCTTTATGGGTGAAGACTAGTATAGTGAATATGTGTGGAATGGCACAGCAGCAGCATTCAGCACATATGTTTCTCAGTAGGTACTGTGGATTATAGCACACTATTTCTGGGAACTTGCAACATCTTCTGTGCTGAGCTGTTTTGCTACTGTCCCCAGCATTTCTTTGGTGCATACAAATGCTTCAGCTCGCTGTTTAGTGGATGGTACAAGCTGGTTTAGCATTATCTCAAATATGCTAGAATTTGTACTAAAATAAAGATTTAAGTTGTAATAAGTACAACTTTTACTTCCCCATACCACCAAACAACCACAATATACCTGCAGGGACCGACAGAGTTGTTGATGAATACTAATGACGCAAAGATTATTTGGCCAGATGCTGAGATTTCTCATTTTCAATACTTTGTTTTGGAAGAAAAACTTGGGAATCGAGGAGGAGACAGGAACCCTGTCCTAACATCGAGCCATTTCACAATTGCACTTTTACTATAAAGTGGTTGGCCTTCATCCCCACATCGTAACTACTGGAAATGTTTGCTCAATGGTTGCATCAGTGGATTTACATGCATTTAAAAGTCGCCCCAAGTCGATTTTTTGGAGTTGGACTAACACACCCAGATAAAGCATTTACTGCGGCATGTAAATGCTTCAATCATCTACCAATCGGCTGAGGCGTTCTGTGCATGTTCCAAGGTGTGATACCTGAAAGCTGAACGCAAAGCCAAAGCGGTATCACGGGGAATGCTAAGACTAAAAACAATGTGTGTTTTTGGACGGATGAGGAGACGGACTTCATGTTGCTGCAGCTGAAGGAGTTGGACATCCTTAAATACGCAGATAGATCAAAAACAAGGAATGGCAAACTTTTTTTTTCTAGCTACCCATTGTTTTGTTCCACTATGTGACGCAAAAGCTCAACCGGAAGTCTTCATCAGACGCTGACATAAGCTAATTCCATCAGTAAGTGGTTTCTTTGACTGAGTCATGTATACTGGGACAACAACATAGTCCAATTAAATCTTATCTTTGGCCTAATCAAGCTTAAGACTTTAGTCCAATAGCAACTGTGCATGTAAAGTGTCTGTCTTCAAATGTGGCTATGTGATGCCACCCCACCTCTTGATGGTCTGTCAGTTCAACTCTTTACCAGCCAACTGGCAGAATTACAAGAGGAACAGTTACCTAACCATTTACAGACTCTCGGGCAGATGCATCATCGAAACTCTGAATAGCGTCTTATTTCCACTTGATGGCAATCTGCTGGCGGCGTTACAAATTGCAGAGACGCACCGCAATATCGCCTCAGTATAGCTGTGTTTGTGGAGTTGGGGGCGGCTGCATTGAGCCTCCCTGCTGTTCCAGTCATCTGATATGTGATTTGCCTGATCGCCTCCTGGGTGCCCACGTTTCTGACTGCGGGACAAGCAGTTCTGTGAAGAGCTGCAGTTTGCTGCAAGGCCTCTCCATTTTCAGTTTGTTGGGGTGTCCAGTCTGCTCGCCTGTGTTGCTACTCGGCTCTCTTGATGTCTAGATTTACAAATTGATCAATTCTTTCCATTCTTTATCTGATGACAGCAGACGCAACCAGATATGTAAGTTAGCATGGATAACATCATGGCAGACTAGCCAGCATTGTTATGAAATGGGGCATTGATGAACACAAAGCCACAAAGTGTGTACCCTTCTGTGCGTTTATCTAACTAAGACATGAACACTTCAACATGATAAATATAAACCATGAGGAACAAGGACACCCACATGCTCTATGCCTGGCATCTCATAACATGTGTAACTGGTCAATTTACCATCATAGTACCACACACTACTCTTGCAATGCACACATTTGTTTTATTTACGTATGTTCTGATGATGGAGGGGGAATTCCTGAGGGTTTTTTGGATGCCTTCTCTACATTCCTATTCACCTGCACAAAGAAACTTGCAGGTTATCTTGTTTTTCTTCACCATCTCTTTTAGCATCTCAGGTAACTCAATATGAATTTCCAGGTTTTCTCTCTCAAACCTGGAGAACACTTCAACATCCTGGTATTTTCAGTCAAAGATTTAAAGTGATGTCCAATGCCGACATGATGGAAGCTCCTCTCTTACTGCTAGCTAGTCCATGTTGATATATCAGTCTTATTAAAATAAGGATTTCAAGTATTTGAAGTATGCATTAATCTTTTTAGTATCTGTGTGTCTGACGAGAGAAATCATTTCAGTGCAGTGTGGGAGTATTTTCCTCAACAGCTTCAGAGGTGTAAGTGTGTAAACCTGCAGTGAAACCTGCTTCCCTTTGCCTGGGGGAGCTGCTAAACCATCTGATAATACCATTTAGTCTGACTTTTCTTTATAAGTTTTAGTCTAAGTCTAAATGTTGTTTCTGAGGCTTTTTCATCCTGAGAAGAATGATTTTTTTCACATGAAAATGGTCGAATTTAAAGATAATGAATACTGTTACAAAATAACAGCTACCCAGAAAATCAAATCGTGTCACCTTCAGAATTCCATACTGGTCACTGACATGACACACATACTGCAATGGCTGAGTGAACTACTTTAGATGTAATATTCTGAAAAGAAAACAAGGATCCTAAGTCACAACATACTGTAGAATTTGTACTGTAGTATTTGGACACCAGGTCTGTAAAGGATGCAAGAAAGCATCTGCATGTAGCATACTGCCTCATATCTACTCTATAAACTCCACTCTATATACAATGTAAAGAAGGAAATCTTCATGAAGTAATTTCAATGTACAATCAGGTAGCTTTAGTGGCCATTCTACAGACAGTGGTAAGCAGGCTGCTGTAGGAATGTTTTTCTCCTCCGAATGTCTCTAGTCTTGAACACACAGATATAAAAATACACCCCATTCAGAGGGCCATGTTGCCTAGCAGCCGGTTAGTGGGTAGGATGATGTGACAGAGTGTATGAGATGGAAACTGTATGAGAGATGGACCAGCTCTGTCTGAAGGCTAGATATGACAATAATTCTCAAATCTGTCTGAACATATCAAGATGTTGTCAAATCTACAGTCATAGCAACTGACCTGAGACAAAGGTCAATTTTATATTCAGATGTAAAGGAATACTCCAATGTTTTGGGCAAAATACCCCTTTTCTGACTTACCCAGACTGAGACAAGATGCTTGATACGATTTTCACCTCTGTACGTCCACTGCTTTGGTCCCTATGAGTAGCCTTTCGTGTTATTTTAGCATAAAAACTTAAAGTCTACAGGAGTCATTAGCCTAGCTCCACAAAAGTGAAAAAACATAAACCCTACAGCAACTCCTAGGCTGTCTTATTTACACAATGCATCATGTGTGCTACATGGTGATGAAATACATGTCTTGGAATTAAAAAAAAAAAAAAAAACAAAAAAAACAGAGTCGTTTTTGGAGAAGTTAGATGGTAGGGACTATAACCACTGAACACAGAGTATGTGTTCAGCAGTTGTAATCTGCTCCCACCACCTACAGTTCCTAGTTCCTACCATCCAACTTCTCCTAAAACAACCGTTTTATTAAAAAAAATCCAAGACATGTATTTCAAATACACAATACACTGTGTAAATAAGACAGCTTCACAGTTGCTGTAAGGTTTATTTCTTCACTTTGACAGAGCTAGGCTAATGACTCCTGCAGACTTCAAGTCTTTCTGCTAAGCTACCACAAAATGCAACCCATGGGAACCGAACGAGTGGACGTACTGAGGAAAAATGGTATCAACCCCTCACTCAAAGTAAGTCGGAAAAGGGGTATTTTGCCCAAAACATTGGAGCATTCCTTTCATATTTTTGGTTTGGGTCAACTGGGTGTAATGTGGTTCAAAGAGAGTTCTGCAACAGAGGATCAAATCTCATAACATTTGATTCATTAAGAACAGACACCAATCAACAATTTCTTTTCCCTGCAGCACTTCACAATGAAGTTGGTTAACCCCGGATTAGAGTCTGAGTGGAGACTCCGCTCCTTCCCCCTCTCAGGTTAAGATTTCACACAGGAGACCTTCAAGTAAACCATATTTTAGCAGCAAAAGCTATGCAGGAGCAGTCATTTCCTACCGAGGCCAGAAATTTGATGCTCTGAAGAACTTTCTTCTGTAGTAAAGCTCGTCTTTAATGCCCAAAATTCTAAGCATCTTCTCTCCACATTAGGGATGGGGATTGAGACCCGGTTCTGTACGGATCCGGTTCCAAATTCCTAAAATCTCGAAAATCAGTAATCTCTGAGCTTATCAATACTGCTATCAAGACTAGTAGTCCTGTCATTTAAAACTGGTGCACAAATAAAGGCTATGTTATACCCACTGTCCAAAGTTTTTGAATTCAGTTCTTGCCACTATCACGTCCTCATTCTCGCTTTGTTTCCCATTTGGTTGCTTGTTACTTGTTTACAATGAATGAACGTACAAAGCGCTTAGAGCTTTGGCTACATTTCAGTAAAGCCAAAGATAAAGAGGAAGCAAAATGCCATATATGTTCTAAGCTGAAGCATCTATGCTAAAGCACCTGAATGTTGCAAATCAGATAAAACCAAAATGCACTACCTATGACTGTCTTCAAGTTGCAGTTGGAACACCAATGTCAACTCCAGGTGCAGGACAATCATCGTCCACACAAGGTATGCAACCCAACTTCACAGCAAGCCCTGTTCACTGACAATAGGCTAATAATCCAATACAGGGCTCCAGAGTCCAGACTTCAGCAGTTTAGTCGCATATTCGGACATTTACTGCTCCTGATATATATGTATTTTTTATCTATTCTCATAGTTATACATTGCATTTAAGGGCCCCTGTATATTATATTTCAAATAAATGCTCAGTATCAGCAGTGTTATTGAAGATAGGAGAATTTCATTCAGTTAAGAAATCAAGCAGTTATAGATTCAAAATTAAACAATAAAAGCAATATCAGCTCCGTTAACAATTTACTTATCTCATCTTTCCACCAAATAACAGAAAAGTATTGATAGTGGTATTGATAAAGACCTGAATTAGTGTAATTCATAGTGTAATGTTGATTCTAGTTTTTACCTTGATTTCTGAGGCAGAGCCAACTTAACCCAACATCAAGTCAAATTCTTTGTGTGCATTTGTATGTACTTGTTACAGATACAGCAGACAGAAGGGAGTTGGGTGACAATTCACAGCTAAGGGCTGGAGACTCCAGTTGTGGCTACATTGTTACAGTGCAGTAATCAAACTTTTCACTTCCTTTTATAAAATAAATGCTACACAGATATAATTTAAACAAAATGATTGACATTGATTGGGGATAATCTCCTACCAATGGGCTGACACCAACCAGGGAGGATATGCTTATACAGCAAAGCTGCTTCACACAGGAAAAAAAGAGATTCAGGGCTTTCTTTTAGTAACATTTCTCACTAGATGGTTAAACAACCTCCAAATGGGAATATCACTTGTAAGAGAAGATAAACCTGATGAGCACGTGATCCCAGATTCAATCAGCCTGCCAGTGTGTATATACAGTGAAACACAAAATCCTGTTATAGGGCTTATAATGTAGTTCTGTGGCACTGTCACAATCAAATTATATCAAAAAGTTGTCCATGATGGAACAAGCTTATGCAAAGCAAAGAGCAAAGTAAATGTCATTCATATCAAGGTGTTTTATGTGATGATATATATTGAATGTTATCACACTCCACATAATACCCTAATTACGGGTTTTATACTAGACAAGCTGTGCACAGCTTTCTATCCTGCTCAGTATGCCGGTTTACTTGAAGAATCACAATTTCCTATGGAGGCTGCACTGACACTGACTGCAACAACAGGAGTTGAATATGTAGTATTAGCACATTCCAACTGTTATACTGCTTGGGTTTCTCATTATCAGGATCAAACCTTGTTTGGCTCATTTTAAATACACCAACTTAGTATGTGAATATCCTGAATAATATCGCAATACTCGTTTGCATTCATTAACTGTGGTTTTCAGTGTGATTGCTGCCCTTCAGCTGCAGGCCCAAACACTATGATTTTTGTGCAGCCTTGCTCTCAAATAACTGACCATCATCTGTCAGCCAGCTCTACCCCACTGCACTGACCTGACTGCCAAACCAGACGCACCCAGACATTGCAACCTGTGGACTGAGTGAGTGGACTTATTAACCAGCCCTGAAATCAGAACACTGTCATTCATCAAACAACTGTCAGTCAGTTATCCTGTCAGGCAGCTGGTCAGTCAGCCAGCCGACCAAATCATCTTCCAGTCCGTCAACCACCATGTCCAACCAGTCAGTCAGCTCCAGATAACCAAGATGCATTTCAACAAAATTAGACATCTTGCGCATTCAATCAGTAAGATATAGATAGATAGATAGATAGATAGATAGATAGATAGATCACCTCAACAAAATAAAAACACGGTAGCAGAGTGACGCTGTCCTTGGTCTCCTTCCCGCCTTTCAGCCGCTCCTTGGCACGAGACATCACGAGCGGCCGGTCTCTCCCGTAGCCGGGAGACAGGGAACTGTACTTGATTCCCGTCGTAATTTTGGCGAAATTCCGACAGATTCCGCTTTCCCTCGTCTTTAACGGCGGCCCTCCATCGCCCGGTGAGGTGAACTTGCAGTGTCGATATGTGTTCACGTGAGCTGTCTGTTCTCGCCTGTGAAATGCGGTCTCCAGCTTTACACGACTGTGCCAGCGGAAAGCTAGCACGGGAACGTTCTCCCCCAAAAATGCCCTGTCTGTGCACTGACAGTAAACTGCTCACCGAAATGCATATTGTCTCTAGAGAAGGTGTTTAGAGGCGAGTTTTTCCCCTGTTACCTCGTAATTGGGTAATTCTCATTCGGCTGCCCCTATCCCTATTCTGCCTCTGCTGCAGCAGGTGATCAGTGTGAAGCTAGCCTCAATAACGACGACTTCCGGTCAAAATGTAAATGCCATAGAAATGCCACCGCCGTGATTCAATATGATGTTACTACAATTTCCCAGCCATTTCGTTACACGTGCAGTTCATTGATTCTGCGGAATATATTACTCAATTGAGGCTTTGCTCTACTCTAATGCACAACTTGCTTAAGGGGAAAATATTACACTTCCGGTCTTACTGTGGATAACACGCGCTACCTTCACGCAGATCAGCCTGGATAGGAGCGAGTGGAGAGGGATGCTAGAGGAGAGAACAGAGAAGAGGAAAAAGTAGTGATGTCTCACTCTGCACCTATTTCCCACCCGTTCCTACCAGCCTACATATTTTTGGTTATAATCATCTTAAATGGTCATATATTATTAAATTATTATTTTAATTATATTTTTATTTGATTGTTATTTTTATTTTTATTATTTATGTTATGTTTTATAAAATATAAAAACACCAAAATAAAAAATATGAAATTAAAAAAGCACATTTTAGCACCCTTGGGATAGCAGAAACATCCTGCATAGGCTACAACAACATATGCAGGGCTCTGTTTCACAGCTAGACTGGACCAAACTGTTCACAAATTGAAAATATTGTTAACATCTAGAGCTAAAATTCATTTCTTTGTGAGTATTGTTTTTCAGACGAATTACTTTGTATAGGTGTAGTTAACTGGTGTAATTATGCATCTCTGGCTGTGTTTACTCATTCACTATTCACTCTATAATCTAGTGTTTCTCTTATGGTGAGCTACCATATATGGGCAACGACCGAGCGAAGCTGCAGACATAACATGAAAAATTATTGCTTCCAAAAAATGTGCAGTATATTCCAATTGTGACACACCCGGACATGCCTGTAATCCCCTAAACAAACCACCAAGTACTCAAGAGAGCAGGTTGAAATGTACTCACGTTGTGTAAGTTTTGTGAAATCAATTACAAATAAATTGTAACTGTTCACAGCAGCTCTTAAAGATGATATCAAACCCAATTTGTGCATTTGCAGATCATGCACCTATCCATTTGGAAACTGCATGTGACTAAACATTGTTAAACTGTTCACAAGTGTGTGCACTAACACCAAACACAGGATATTCGCCAATATCAGTGACCCGCTACCCTCCAACACTGGCGGCACAATCTCACAATGCAGAGTACTTGGATGGATTCCCAAGCGAGCTATAATTGCCCAATTTGCACGTTTGCCGGTTGGGGGCGTGGTTTTGACTATTGACTAAATATCTTCTCAATAGACGATCTTCGCTGGAACACCAAAACGGATCGATGCGAGTGACGTCAGAAGTGTGCTAAAAACCTATTTTCCGCACGGGTGGCGCGCATGAATGTGTAGGACGCCTTCGTCCACGACAACAGAGCCGCGCGTGTTGAAAAGCAGTGCTGGTGAATATGTAGGACACACAGCCTCAGGATTCACAGTGTGCCATGCCACAGGATGGCCTCAAGCTACAGCCTACAAAATGCTATCACTCTATGCTTTGATACATTACTGAGATAAAAGTGCTAATTGCAAACACTCTCCCACACCATTTTTAATGTTGGAGAGGGAGGAAGGATGATAAAAACTGGACGGCAATAGGATATTATATGAAATTGATTGCAAAGCTCAAAACTGCAGTGTCCAAATGGCCAGTGCTGGAGGAGATTTACCCAGATAGACTCCCATGTACTTACAAAAAAGGTGCCTCTACCAAGTATTTACTTAAGGGAGATGAATGCAATTGCTTATTATGAGTTTGTTGTTTTCTAGTTAATTATGGCAAAGTTTTGGAATTGTGTATTTGACTTTTGAGTATTTTGTGTTGATTTGAGTTTTGAGTTGATCTTTGATTCCATGAAAGAAATTTGCAAATGAAATTTTCAATATTAATTTGCAGGTAAGCACTATTCTCAATATGTCACTGAAAAAAATAACATCAGAAAATTTGCTATGAGTGAAAGATGCTAAAAGTGGTGAACAATGTTACACTGTCTGCAAGAATATCAGGCTTTCACACTTCAGCTTCTCAAGTGGACACAGACCTCTGACTCAGCAAATTTTGGGCGTATCTGAACATGCCAAACAAACAGACCAAACCAATAATAATAATAATAATAATAATAATAAATAAGTTAATGTGGGTCTATATATCATCGTATTATGAAAAGATAAGGTACGTGCATAGGCGTAGCCTGTAACTAACTTTTCCGTGAAATTAACCGCAGTGCAATATGCACAATAAAAATAAAAAATAAAAAGTATGCCTATATAAGGCTATAAATCAGAAGTTAAACAGCGATCGTAAAGTGCATTCTTAATATTAAGCTAGGTATTGCTACTGTTACTATAAAAAAGGCCCAGGAGATTATGGGCAGTAGCCCTATGGTGGACTGCGGTGACATCACAGCCGCATAGTAATGTGGGAGTTTTTTTTTTTCCAGTGGGAGCACTCACGGGACACGTGGACTCTGATGTGCGCACTCCTAATTGCGCTCCTGATTGATCCTGTGTGGACTCTGTTTGTGTTCATGTGCATCTATAATAAAGTAAGTGCAGAATAATTATTCCCCCTCTATAGTTCGGTTGGTAAAGTGTGACTTAGCAGTAGTTTTGACATTTATGTAATACATGCTGTGTTCCGTTTCTTTGCCCTTGCTAACAATGCGGTCGGGGGGGAATTGTCTTAAATGCCGAGTGCATAGTCTCTCCTGTCTAATTGTAGAAAGAATTGGAATTGAGTATTGAGATTTAGTAGAGACTGAGTATTTCCCGCTGTTAATTTGCTTCCTTCGTGTTCAACTGGCGATGGGCAATTAAAATCCGTCTTGTAAGTGGAGCGCTAGAACCATGCCAATGTACGGTAGATGTCACCGCTAGAGGGCGGTGTTTACTTATGTAACAGGGCCGTAGTCAATAGGGATTTATTTTACCTCCCTGTAAATATTCAGTGCTGCGCTCTCACTGCCTTAATTACTGCCTATTGTGTTTAAATATTATTGGTGTTCTTGTTTCCAGATGTTAGCCTTTGAGTGTATAAATACATACAAGTTGAACTGAGCAATTTAATAATTTGGTCAGTTATGTATATATGTATATATGTATGTATAATATATGTATATATGTATGTATAATAATTGGTGAATCCATGCATGTGAGACCTACTATTGTAATATACAATAAACTGTGCTTTCATTTGCTTTACAGAACCACAGGTACACAAATCTAGTTTAACTAAGT
>OMLF01048611.1:0-29468 GCA_900302615.1 Holocentrus rufus | reverse complement strand
GGAGAAGGACCATGTCCTACGTTTTTCAGAATGCTTACATGACATTACCGAACCCCCGATCGATAACACGTCCTATCCACAATAGAGAGAAAATGGCACTGTGTTACCTCTCAACGCTCTCAACGTGCTCTCAACACAGTTTAAATCACTGCGCTGGGGCTGCCATGGTTACTCTCTGGATAAAAACACAAACCCGAAGTGCTCCTCCTCCATCAGCTGATGTCGGTAAATACATGCCTTCGTTGTGCTTGTCAGGAAGTGCACCGATGTTGTCGTGACGTGCAGAGCAGGAAAATGAGGAGCAGAAACCATCTCACACAAAGCTGTCGGGCGAACAAACTCGGCTTTTGATGGTAAAATAACCATTTCCAGATAGCATATCTCTATTTGGGGTACACCCGAGTTCTTTGTTGCTGCTAGCCAAAGACTTCCCTGTGTAGCTGGCTAGCTGCTAGCTAACAAGCTAACATTAACAATCGCTTTAACTTTTCGTTATTTTTGAACAAACCTGTGTGTGTTCACTTCGGTTGTGATGATATTCAGCAGTCCATAAGCCCTGAAATTATTTGTCCACCGTGGTAACTAACATTGATCAAATGCGTTTTCTTTTTTATCTTGACATACAGCGTTCGCTAACCAAGCTTGGCAGCTAGTTAGCTGTTTAGCTAGCTAGGTCTCGATAGACAGCAACTCCGATCCAAGTAACTTACGATAACAAACTGACTTCAGAAATCCTGCCGTTTAATTAGATCTTCCCAAGCGACAAAGCTGTATACCTGGCAGAACCTCACCAACTTTTACGAATGGTAATTTCTACTTGAAAACTAACGTTACATGTGGGCCATCAAGCAGCTAGCACTTAACTACAATTTAAGCTGTCAGTATTGACTCACACTACTAGACTATTAGTTGAATATATGGGAATTTTATGGCAAACAATTACATTCATTGAAATTTTGTTGCAGTAAGTGCTGCCTGATGTGTGGGATATGTGTTAAATGAAAGAATGGACCACAGGAATTCATTAACAGTTCTTGGGTCATGTTTTCTTGCTTTCAAATTAATAATACATTGCAAGATATTTTAAGACAGGCTTGGACATAACGCACTGAGGAACAACGTTGCCCAGCCAGACACCAGAGGCTTCGGTGTGTAGCAGCCAACAATAAACTCAGTATTCACGAAACAACAACAAAACAAATTTGACATAACGTTATAGGGTGCTGACACTCAGGGGGTTACCAGTTATGTCAGGTTTCTAAATAGTTTCACTTTCTCCTTGCCAAGGTGTGCTCAAAACAAAACCGTTAGCTCTTGTAACTTCCCCACGCCGTTAAGACTGCAAAAAAAAAATCACATATACTTCTATTGCTGTACTCTGTAGAAAAATACATGTGGAGATGGAAAGTCACGGAAGAAGTCGAGCATGGGGGAAGCTGGTCAGAGTGGACTCCAGTGGAAGTGAAGTGCTGCTGGTCAACAGAGAATGCACGGTTGGCCGAAGAAAAGGTAATACTTTGAAAGGATCTGGACTCAACTGAAAAGACAGATCTTCACTTTGGGTTAAATGGCCAATTTAATACACCTGAAAATTATGGAGCAGAAGAGGGAATTTATTTTGAAAACAGGGAAGAAAAAGTTTTGCTTAGTTAAGATTTTTTTTTTATGTGTTGATACCTATAAACAAAAGATAGTCCTGCCAGCAGCACAGACACAGCTAGCCTGTCAGTGTCTGGACCCTTTTTGAAACCTCTCCATTGAAAACACAAAGGCTTCTTTAGTTCACCAAACTTATACACCCCCCTTCTGATGATAACAAAAGGCATCTATTGAGAACATGCCTGCAGAATATTAAGTAGTTTTTTTGTATGGATCTTACCCCAGAAAAGGTTAGGCATATATTTCCCTTTGGTCTGTGTTTGTGTCTGCTTTGTTATTTTCAGCGTTTGGAGTGTGCTTTAATTAGTTAGTTGATGTGGGGGTTGTTGAAGGATTGAAAAATCTCTTTTAACAATAAATTCAATCTTGCAATTTTTAATCACAGTCTAATCTGATCTTAGCAGGTGGAGTTTTTAATATATTTATGATTAAAACAAAGCAAGATACAAATTCTTGATGTATCAATGAGAGCTTGCTAGGAATTTGTCTTGGGTACATGAGACATTTCAGTATCCATATAAAGACAGAACACAATGACTTCCCTCCCCCTAACAAGGTTCACTCAAAACACCAAAAACATAACTGGCAGTTTGCATGTCAGAGAGCCAAAGTATAAGATACCAGGATCTTTAATGATGTTAAATTTGTGTTAAATTTTATATTTTTGCCAGGATGTGATCTGTCCTTTCCAGCCAACAAACTGGTCTCAGGGGAGCACTGCAAGATTGTGCAAGATGAAAGCTCAGGGTTAGTGTGGCTTGAGGACATGAGGTATGCTGAACGTTTATTCATAAGTAAATTTCATCTGAGATCTAAAACTGAAAAATACTGTCTGGGAGATTTGGGTGTATAGGATCAGGGTGTAGCATTTGTGCATTTATTTCCTGGTAGGTAGAGCTGATCCATACACTCATGAGCATGTAAACCACCCAGCCGACGCATAATGAGGCAAATACTGCTTGCAGCGAATTAAAAGCTTATATTTCACAATGCAGAGTCAGCAAGGTGAAAGCCATCCTTTACATACACTTGTTTCAGCTGCTCACAAATACCACAGCTCACTGAGCAGAGCTATAGGACTAAATGCTGTTTACATATTCTAGATAAACTACTTCCCTCTGTAATCTGCCATTCTTAGGCTGTTTAATCAGGTTTAGTGATGAAATAGTACAGTAGTGAGTTCTTAATGAATGTTCAGTTCCCTGGCATATGTTTTTGAAATACTGTACTATTGAGTGTGGAGTTGAAACACAGATAAAGCATAGCAGGAAGCTGAGAGGAATACAGATTGTGTAGCTGAAATTGAAAGCATCCAAAGGGTTTAAAAACATCTTTCTGCAAAAGTGGCAATTGCAAACAAAAGAAGTTGACATAACAAACTAAAATATAATTGAATTGGCAAGGAAAAAATAAACTGACACTTATATGAATGGTAAGACGGAGACAAAGACAAATGGCATTAATAGATAATAATGAAAGTGAAATAAACCATACTACTAATGAAAGTGAAATAAACTGTATTACAGTAAAATCATCAATTGAAAGAAAGATCATCTATTTTAATAGCTGTTAATTGTCATAATACACAAAGAATGTACATAAAGGCTTTACACCATGCAGCAGTACAATACATGTTTTTCTGTCTTTAGCACCAATGGCACGGTGATCAACATGTCCAAACTGGTCAAGAAGCAAATTCACATGCTGCAGAATGGAGATGTCATCTACTTTGTGTACAGGAAAAATGAGCCAGAACAAAGTAAGCCATTTATTTATTTAATGGACTTTTCACTCCTACATGATGATGTTTACATAGCTTTTTAAGACAAAAAAGATCTTTTGTACTTGCCCTGCAGACATCGCCTATGTTTACCATTCAATGGGACCGGAGCGAGCTGTTTCACAAGATGGATATGGTAAGTAGCTGGGTAATTTGTTGACTTAACTCCCTTGTTAAAGTCGTACCCACACCCAGAGTTTTATTACAAAACCAGAAAGCACTCAGTAGAACACACACACTATGCAACTGTCAAGATGTGGCAGTTCCCCTTTTTGGATATTCACAAAAAGTTAATCACGTCCACCGCTGCGCTCCCACTTGGCCAATTGGTGTGAAAAGTGAATGAGTCCTTCCTTGCTTCATGACCAACCTTTCCACAAACTTTCATGCAAATCCGTTCATAACTTTTAGCGCTAGCCTGCCAGCCAACAGACAAACGGAATGGGGCAAAATCTAACTCCGCTGGCAGAGGTCTGTATCTGAACTTTAGCAATGGCGAGGTCAGCCCATAGTCCTTCTTCTCCCCCCTCAGACCTGCCTCTGTCTGTGGAGCCAGTAATGCTAACCGGAGCCCCAAGGGATCCGACTCAGGAGGAACCGCAGCCCTCCACCTCCACCTCCACCTCCCAACTATCTGGCCTCATGGCAGCCACTGCCTCTCCTGCTGCAGGTAGGTGCTCTGTTGCGTCCAGTCCCATGGTACGTATGTAGAAACGAGCAAGGAAGAAGAACTCCATTAATGCCAGTGCTAATACTTGTGTTTTCTGTCTCTTTCTGCTGGAGCTGCCATAACTATTTTTGTGTTCTGAGATTAAATAAACAGCTTTGTCTCTTTGTGTCACACATTGTTTTTGAGGGACAAATGCAAGACGTCTGGAATCCACATCTTAATACTCAGAACTCATACCCAGAATGTAATTCCATTTCTATGCGGAGATGACATACAGTACCTTCTGAATTTCTTCTTCAGGGGATCAATAAAGTTTACTCTAAATACAAGACTATAGTCTTCTTTCACAGGAGCCATTTTGACATGAAATAGTGGGTAAACAAGTGTAACTAGTCACATTAAAGTTTTATACCTGAAAGAACATAGCCTTCATTAATGTGATTAGAAACACCTGTGTTTACCTAGTATTTCATGTCAAAATGGTTGCTGTGAAAAAGGTCTATCATGGAGTATAATAAATTTACTCTTAAGTTCTTCCTTTTTCTTATCTAAGCTTTCTGGCAAGTTGCAAGCTCTGCTCACATGGCACCTAAACAGGATAAAACAGACATTAAAAGTGTTCACAAATACTACTTGACCCAGGTGTGGTCTTCCATCCGTCTTACCAGGCCAAGCTCAAGATGCTGCCCCAGCACTGGAGCAAGAGCTGGACAACCTGGAGCCAGAGAGCAAGAGGAGGAAAACTGGTAATGGTTAGTTTATTATATGAAGCCGAATCTGTGTTTTCTTCATTTCTTCACATTACATTTAATCTCTTACCAGAGCTTGACTGAACTTTGGCTCCAACATCAAAAACTTTGATTTAACCCTGAACCTAGCCTGCAGGGCGGCGCATGCTTTTGCTAAAGCCAAACAATCCTACTGTCCTGCCAAAGATAGATTCTAATAACAGTATTTTGCAATATTATTTTTTTTAACCTGAGCCAGAGAGCATCATAGTAGTGGATTGCAAGGCTTAACCTGCCCTGAGCCGAGCTAAGGTCATTGCTTTATGTCAGCTTCTTAAGTAAGAACATCACTGGAGAATACTGAAGGTCCCGTAAATCACTTCACCCTGCAATTTTTCCCCTCTTTGTATAACCTTTAACACACAGCAACTATGTTTCCAGATAAGGATTATGATTTGGGCGTTCCACACACGTCCAGTACAGAAACGGTGGGTCCAGACAAGGGGGGTCTTGGGGATCTGTTGCCCAAAGCTCCAATGGAAGGGCCCAAGACCGATAAGATGGAGGAGTCGCTGACGTGTATTATCTGCCAGGACCTCCTGCATGACTGTGTCAGGTAGGACTGAGAAGCTGTCCCATCCCACTGCTTACACTAGTTTATTTTTCTGCCCCTCCATTGTTATCTGTCTTATCTGTCTTACCTGTAGTTATCCATAAAAAGTTTACCAAGATCAAGTTTACCATCTCTAAACTTCATGGCATCTCATTTTAGTTCACTGTGTTAAGTAATTGCATTGCGCTAATTCTGTTTCAATAGATTGGAATGGGAATTTTTAACTCAGTTATTTTGAGTCAGTGTGTCACCCTATTTATAATGTGTTGTATATTTTATTAGTTTGACTGATCAATCCATCTATGTTATTTTATTCTGTTGACTCTCCCTCACAGATTAGAACTCTGATTCAGTCATGTAACATGGATCACATATTAGGGGGAAAAAAAATTGAAACTTCAAATTAAAAGAAAGCACAAATTTTCAGACATGCATTACAATGTGGGTGTTGCCTAGTACACCCCATCTGCTTCTGTTGGCAGTTGCAGTTTGCTGCCAGGCTCGAGGGCACTTGTGTGGTAGTAGTTGAAGTAGAATCAAATATTTCTCGTTCTCTTCACTCGCCCCCATTTTGATCGAAACCAGCGATTTTCCGGTGACACGTCCGCTTCTTTAACCCTCTAGACGAGCCCCCACCCTAAATGTATGTGAGTAAATCTGACCGCTGATCTGCTTTTGTCACCCCAGCCTGCAGCCCTGCATGCACACCTTCTGTGCTGCATGCTACTCCGGCTGGATGGAGCGCTCGTCTCTTTGCCCCACCTGCCGCTGCCCGGTGGAGAGGATCCGCAAGAATCACATCCTCAACAACCTGGTGGAGGCCTACCTTATCCAGCACCCAGGTTTGCATTGGCTGTGCAGTTTTGAAAGACTGTTTATATGACATTTTTACTTTATTAAAACCAAGATGAGAACTCATTAGCTAATGTTCATATTTCTATTAGCATGGCAACTCCCATCAGTGTCAGGTTCCATAAAATCCAGTAGCATCTGTTTTGTCATGATGTGTGTATGTGTCTCACAGAAAAATGTCGCAGTGAGGAGGACCTGAAGAGCATGGACAGCCGTAACAAGATAACTCAGGACATGTTGCAGCCAAAGATCGAGCGCTCTTTCTCTGACGAGGAAGGCAGCTCAGATTATCTCTTTGAGCTCTCTGACAATGACAGTGATGCTTCAGACATTAGGTAAAGACATTGTATCTGTATTTGAGCTTGATCTACTGCAGAAATTGTGCTATAAGAGTATGATACCTGCAATATGAAACAAGTGAAAATTATATTTAAAAATGTAGATATGCAGTATTTAACTAATTAGAGTAAATGAGAATGTTAGGAAAACAAGGATATACAAGAGATGTAAAATTGTGCTCGTATTCACATATATTCACTCATGTTACCATATCATGTGAAAGGTCAGATGCCCAGGAAACCTGTGTACTGGTTGTTCACTAAACAAGTTTTCCATTTGACAGTTACTGACTGTTTTATGTGTGTACTTTTTGTCCCAAGTCAGCCCATGGTGGTGTGCAGACAGTGTCCGGGCTACAGGAAGGATGTCAGTCAAGTGCTGTTCGCTACAGGTTCAAGCTACTGGGTCACTGGTCCACCGGTCCCACCCGTTCTCCCTCTTCCACCCCCACCAGGTCCTGACGAAGGCTCTGGGAAGCCTGGGGAGCAGCCCTCAACTTCCTCTGATAACCCCTCAGGTAACTCCACTGATGAGAGCCGACTGGATACTGTATCTTAGTAAGATGGCAAGGATAAATTTGCCATGGAACAGGACACTTCAGTGACTGATGATGTCCTAACTGCCAGATAATGTAAGTTGTCAAAATATAATAAAAATGTCCCTCGATCTGTGTCAGATGGACTGTAATAAAATCACAGATAAGGTAACAGCATCATATTATTATAATATTAGCCACTGGTAGTTACTTTGTAATGGGCACAAAATAGTTTTACCTGATTATGTTATATTAACAAGCAACATAATATTTGGGCTATTGCATTCTTCTTATTCTTACTACTATGTGCACCATTTTCACCTCCTTCTTTAATTTGCTACTGTTCAGTAAAGCACAGACATGATTTGGAAAATGTTTCTTTTACAGTGTTATGTTGAAGTTTGACTTGGCTCAGGCATAGAGGAGTGAAATGTTTCTCTCCTCACAGCCTGAGCTGATTTTTGGCTCGAGCAATTTCAAGCTGCAGTTTGTCCGCAATACATATGACTTTGATTTAATAGCGCAGATTGCCTTTTTTGATTTGCTTGAGTAAGTAAAAATAAATAAATAAAAACAGGGAAAATCAAAGTTTTGTAACTGCCGTGGCTAAAGGCTTGGGTGCAGCTTTCAGCCCATTTTAGCATTGTTGTGAAAACCCTCCTGTCCTCTGTTCATCCCAGCTCCCAGTCTAAATCCTCCCTTGTCCTCCTCTCCGCAGCTCCTCAGGAGTACCGCTGCCCCCCTCAGGGCTGCCATGTCATCTGTACCTGCTGCCTCCAGCCCATGCCGGACAGACGGAGCGGGCTGAACAGCCAGCAGGTTGCTGCCCAGCAATGTGAGTGGCCCCTGAACCTGTCAGTGACTCTGAAACAATGACGTGACTTTGTTGATTCAGTGTGGTATGTTACATTATACTGTCAGCATCCAAATACTGATGCAACGTAGGGATACATGGGCATAAGCAACACATGTAAACTAATCTGGCTTTGCATTTGGAGTACAAATTTGCTAGTAATTGGCTTGATAATTCATGAATATAGACAGATTGTTGCACAAACTCCATAATACAGCCCATATGCATAATGTGTTGTGTGTTGGCAGGTGTGCTGTGCCAGCGACCCTTCTGTCATATGTACTGGGGTTGCCAGAGGATCGGCTGTCAAGGCTGCCTGGCGCGGTTCAGTGGTACGTCTCTGTTTCACCCTAAGGGGATTTCCACTTTTAGGCTGGTGTTGGGTAGAAGAGTTCGACTGATAAGGGTTTTTTAAGGACAATATGCATATTTCTTAAGTGAAATAGCTGATGGCAGTTTGTGACAATATTATCTTTGACTATATTCATGCCAGCATTTACAAGTGTTCAGGGTTTTTAGAATTTTACTTTTGGCAGAAATAGCTCTAAGCTTATTGTGGGAGACTTATTTGCATGCCCTATCCAAACCTTTTTAGCTAGCCTGAGAATAATGAGCCAGCACCCCTGAAAAATCTTCTCTTTGACTTAGACTCGTACTTGATTATAATTCCAAAGGGCTATTGATGTGCAGCATTGAGACATAAAGGAATCATATAACAGTAGATTCAGACACACACACACACACGCGTATAGATGATGGATGTGCTCTAAAATGAAGTGTGGTAAAGTGCTTAGTGCTTTTTACAGAATTTCCATTCTTACTGGGTAGTAAATTGATGACTGAGGGAACAAAGGGATGTTTATATCTGTTAGTCTTAAGCTTTGGCAGTCTGGAGTAAGTCCTTGAGGCTAGAGGGAGCTGATCTGATGAAGATACTCAGAAGAGCTTTGGTTTTTATTGCTGATCTTCTATGTGTTTCAGTCTTTTTTAAAAATCACAAGAATAAATGCCTGTTTTTCATACAGAGCTCAATCTGACAGACAAATGCCTGGATGGTGTGCTGAACAACAATAACTATGAATCTGAGATCCTCCAGGTAAGTTTGATCTACTCTACAGGACGACCTTTCCAGCAAAATACATTGTTTTCTACCGTACGTTTATTTATTTGTGTATTAGCCTGCATAATCCTGTATAACTCAGTGAGATGGAGCTTGGCGTCGTTGGCAGCATGAGGTGTTTGATTCCCATTCGTGCTGAAAATGTTTACAGTCATGATACACCAAACGGCATGTATTATGTTACAATAAGCTTCCACTCCAACATGAATCATGTTATTTGGCAGTAAGAGCCTACTGTTGAAGCTCTCTGGTTCACAAAATATCAACTGTATCAAGGTTAGCAAATAACACACTTGACTTGCATCCCATGCTAAGAATGTATGCGCTCATCGTACTCTAAGATGCTCAGGGCTAAAGTGTCAACGCATATGTTACCCTAAGTAATGTTATCCTGTTTGTGTGTGTATATGTGTGTTCGTTCCTTCCACCAGAACTACTTGTCTTCCAGAGGGAAGTCGTGGAGAGACGTGCTCCAGGAGGGCCTGCAGGGCCTGCAGCAGGGAACCTACTACCTGTCTGGTGAGCCCTCAAGTCACTGTCTGAGGCTCTCTCAAGGATAGGTTTGGTATTTTTCAACCTAGGCCATATTAAATGTCAGTTCCCATCATTTATAATCATACATGTCACAACTCAGCACTAGCTTTAGCGATGAGAAACTTACCGCTCTACCGCAGCTTCTTGCTAGCCTTCAACACAGTCCAGTAGAGCACTTGTTTTCAGCCTCTCAAAACCATTTTAATGTCCTTTTTGGGCGCAGGAAACTCAGCACAGTCAAATACATCTTGACCAATTGACCACTGGAAAAAAATGGGCGCAAACCATTATTTTGCTTAGCATTTACGCTAATTAATTTCCTTGTATACATCCGCATTGTTCTGCTGCTAACTTGGTTAAGTTAAGCTAGCTCCAAGTTTCTGAACTTCTCTCTGTGCCACTTTGTGGAAGTTTATGATTGTTTGGGATGTACTGTGGCTGTTGGAAAAGTAGTTCCAAGCATGACCACGAGCAGTTTTGAATAATTACAAAAATCAAACAGGCATATGAGACTGCACTGTGAGTCTCCCATTTTCACAGAGGACATTTATAAAGACTTTTGAAGTCAAAAATGAAGGCTAGCAAGAAGTTTTAACAAAGTGTTAAGTTTCTCATCACTAAAGCGAGTGCTGAATTTGCGCCATGTACCATTATAACTGATGGAAATCAACATTTTTAATACAGTTCTTGTTTGAAACATACCAGGCCGGTGTTTTAATTACCAACAACAGAAAGTGTATCGGAATCAGAACAGATACATATTGGCACCTTGTAGAGATTGTGAAATGACCTATTTAACCTATACACTTTGATCTCAAAAAGGGGACGGCTGGTCAGTGTTATAGCAGCGTTCCTCCCTCTATCTCTTTCAGATTGTCGCATCACTGCAAACTCCATCCTGTGCTTGTGCTGTGGCCTGCGAGCCTTCAAGGAACTGGCGTACAAGTACAGACAGAACATCCCTCCATCTGAACTGCCAGGTGGGACGACCCAGATACCTTTTATAATGATTGTTTTTTAATGACATTTCATTACAGTGGAGAGACAGGCAGGATTTGGGGAGACAGACAGTTACAATTGGGTTTGGTTAAGGGTGAAGGTTTCCACTGTACCATCCAAACAGTTATGTCACATCCTCATAATAACCCCATTTAACGTTCCACCCACAGCTGCTGTAATGTCTCGTCCCGACTGTTACTGGGGACGGAACTGCCGCACACAGGTGAAGGCACACCATGCCGTGTAAGTTCAAACACATCTTTCTGCAAGCATAATGTGAGATACCAGTTGCCGGTCACCTATGCATGCTGTTCACCCATTTAACCACTAGAAGGAGTGATTGTACAAACTTGGTCCTGCCTGCTGCTTGAGCCGTGCAAGGTGCTCCATTTGGTCTGATCTCGATTGCCCACATGCAACACTTAAAAACATGTTGTTTTCTTTATTTCCATTCCAGGAAATTTAACCACATATGTGAGCAGACGCGTTTCAAGAGCTGAAGGGGCGGAGAGACTCATTTCCACCAAGTCTGGCTAAAACGGACAACAACTGATAATCTCCTGTACTGGAGAGAACTATTTCCCATAGCCTATTTCACATGAAGCAACGGGATCCTGTGGGGAAAACATTTTCTTTTACATTTGTACTGTATGTTATAGCTAAATGCCTTCCAGGTGCTTTGCCTGTTATGCATCGACTTGTTTGCAGAAAATACAATCAGCATCAAATTATAATTACCAGTGTCTTATAAGACAGGGGTGTGTTAAATAATGCTATGCACTCTTTAACAGTCTAAGCTGCTCTTTAACAACCAATCGCCAGGTTTTAGGATCATGTATTTGTTTGGATGGTGAAATAGTAAAAGACGCTTCTGAGTCACTCATGAGAAGTGAGTGAAAAAGTTCAGTTTCTTGCTGAGATTTATACTTGGAGTAGCACCCTATCATTCCACCATCACAGCCTTTTGGCTACAGAAAGATGTCTCAAATCAAATTTGCTACAGATAGAAGGGCGAGTGACGCAATCTGTATGGAGTAAGGCCATATATGTACTCTTAGGCATGCTTGTGAGCTGGTTTTCTATTCTTTCCAAGCTTCCTGTGCCTCAGTAGTTTAGATTAAAAAAAAAAGATGTAGATTTTCTTCTTTACTCGTGATGTAGGAATATTTGTCTTTGAAATGCTGGGTTTAGAATCTAGGGCTTCGTACAACTTTGGAAGTTTTGGGGGGAAAAAATAGGGTGAAGCACACTTTTGATTTCTATGCATTACACCAACTTGGAGGTTTGTTGGATATATATGTGTGTAACGATAATACACTGTAGCACCACTGTGGACAAAGATACAAGCATCCAAGGTCCAAACTGCTAATTTTTTTTTTTACATTATTAACAAAGAGTTTCACTTCTTGATTTTTTTTATGTTTTGCCAGGCGAGTGTAGCGTTCCCAGGCAAGGGCAAAAAGCCATGTCAAAGCCCCACATGCATAATAGGATAGATTGGGAATCCCATGTGATAGTTGTATAGGATTTCATGTTTCATGTGGGAAGGGGATCAGAGTAATGTGTTGTAGCGCTATCGGAGGGCGCGGGGGCCTCTGTTGTATGCTTTGCTCTGGATAATCAACTCCAAGCTGATTAAAGTAGTGTGTTAGAGACGCTTTCTCAGACTCCAGTAGTGAGGGCTGAGGCTGTTGTTATGGAATGCACTGTTACTCTGTGTCGAGCGTAGAGTAGTTAGGATGAAACAGACGAGGCCCTTGATTTCTAACATTGATCAGTTGTTTATTTACTAACCTGGTCATGCGTGTAGCAGCATTGGCTCGTAGATGGCAAAGAATAGCATATATCCTTGTAATGTTTTGTGAGTTACACTTGCAGAACCAACAGTTCAAGAATTCATACGTGCCAATACGCTAAACACAACAGCATGTTCTGTTCTTAGGTTGGTTTCCTTTGTGTCCTAATTGCATAATAATGTTCAGGTTCATGTCGAAATTTTGGTTGCCATAACAAAGTGTTACCCTACAAGATCTGGGCTAGATCCTAAGAGGTTTATTTCAGGAGTTTTTTTTTTTTTCCTGTTGGGATATTAGTGGATCAAGATGTTTTAGTTGGCCAAATACAGTTGAAGTTAAATTGATCATTTTTTTCTGTGGTTCCAAAGGTACAGGGATCTACTGATGTTGGGTTTGGTTTTTGGCATGTTCACTGTGTTAAAACGATAAGAAAGCCCTTGTGCTGTGTCACTTTACAGACATGTTGATTTTGATGACCTCTCTGAATTAATCTTTGACTATCAGCACCCAAGTGTCAATAACTGATGCCTACCCCATCATGCAGACAAACGCCCAGCTGGTATTAATGTCTTCTCTTCGTCTTTGGACAAACCAGCTTTCAGTTTTTGGTCTTAGTAAGCTTATCTAGAACAGCCTGATATTATTTTCAAGAGGCCTTATGAGAATGATTCAGTAATCTTGATTCTTTGTAGGTTAATTCATAGTTTGGAGGAAATACTGGTGGAAATGTTTTCAGAAAATATGAAGTACAGGCCTTACCTGGCTTCCAGTACATTTTGTATAAATATATACAGTGTCTATGTTTCATAGATTATAGCAAGGCTTCCAGTTTCTAAATATTTAGATTTTGATTATTGTGAGTTATGTCATTATTGATTTAGATGGAGAATGCCTAGGTTATATGTCTAAATTTTTTACTAGATGTGTGTTTACATGTAGAGCTATGAGGATATTTGCACATTAACTCATCTCACACACATTAAGAGGCTTCTCTTCGTTTCACAAGTCTACAAGATTCCTGTTTGACTGGCGAGATTTGTACAAATCTTTATAACTCTCAGCATCCATGAAGAGATGTCCTTATCCAGTGTATGTAAACCTACTCATACTCAAGCTCTTAACTTTCACATTTGTAATCACGTGAGGAGTTTCATCACAAAACAAGATATCCTTTGAAAGAAAAGTCGCAGAATGAACTGTTAGAGATTATTCTGGAAAAAAAATGGTTGGATTAATTTTGGATATAGCAGATTAAAGATGGATATATAATGTTTTGGAACTCCTCATATCTTCAATGCAAGTGTTGGTGGCAATATTTACTGTCCTGATCCATTGCGGGATGGGGTTAAGAATGGGCACTCTCCTGGCCTCGGCCTTAGTTCCTGAATTAATGTGTGGTGTTAGCCAGGTGGTTTAGGTGTTTTGTCCCCCAGTCATGGTGGGTTCACACGGGCATTCCTTAGCGGCTCAGGCCCTCAGCACAAGCCCAGCCGATCCCCCCACAGTGCAGCTGAGTTTTAATTATTCCCTACAGGAGGAGATCCGGGCACCCTAAGCCAACAACAGTCTCAAGCCGCCCCGATCAGGAATGGGTGTTAAAGAGGCTTTGGAGTAGTGCTTTGCATTCTGCCCAGGGGGGGAATACGTTGTATTCTAGGGCAAATATTTACTCACTTTGTGTGCAAAAGTCTGGACCAAGCTGCTCTGCTCTTAACAGTATGACCGATGTAATGGGCAGATCTAATTCTACCTCATCAAAGCTCCCAGGACTATGGGGGAATGAATGGGCATGCAGAGTAGCATTCACAGTAGTTCAAAGCAGGCGTGCAGTTCTCAACTTGGAGGATCGCAGCCCTTATTGATACCTGGGAAACCACGAGTGTATGCACTGCAGTATTTGAACAGTTTTGTCTAGACTCTAATTGATTTCATAGTTTAACCACCATAGGGTAGCACTAGGGAGATGTTAAAAAAAATAGTACTTTTGCAAGGACTTGAGTTTGGCGCTTGTTCAATGCCTTTTAATGTCCTTGTACATTGTATTAGCAATGCTAAAATTTCTTTGGAATGTGTATGGATCTAACTTGTCTGTTTATCTGCACTAATAAAAAAAACTGATGTAGCTTTGCTTCCTCTAAAAATCGACTTGCCTTTGTCATTACATAATGCTCTGAACATTTGTATATGGCGCGAATGGAGAATGCAAAGGAGCAAGGACATTCTGTGGCTTTTTTTGGGAGGCATTTAGTGTTAAGAACATACAGTATGACCCAGTCCTTTTCCATTTTGTGTCCCTATTGTCAAATGGCATCTTTTGCACATGTATTTCCACTTTTAGGGTCACTTCTGGGTTTCTTTCACTTTCCCTCTGACACTGTAATCCATTCTGTGGGTGTCAAATGTCAACAAAACAACATAAGTAGATGACATAGCCTTTATTAAAACTTTACATTTAGTCCCAACCAACCCCTTTTAAACTACTATGATTGCTAGTATCTCTTTATACTATCCTTAATTCTAATACTGTATATTAGTAACTGCTTTTAGACAATGATGATTTCCCTTTTATAATCCAGTATCGGCTTTAGGAATACATATGTATACATTGTTGCAGCATTGATATTACTGTATGATCTATGCTCTGAACACTTCTGGGTAATAAGTCATACTACAAGGCAGAAGTTGGCACAGGGCAGCATAATCACTGCAATGAGCTACTGAATGGAAAGTGCGTGTGTTGGGATATTACAGCTCACTGAATAGTATCAAACTGGTTAATAAATCAATCAGGTAAAAAAAGTGCTCAAAAGAGTTGGGGAGTCATGGAATACTCGCTTAGAAAATAATGCTTCTTTTCATGTTTGCAATCGATAATTCTTTTTTCTTTTTTTTTTTTCTTTACACAAAACCACAGCAGTCAATGCCTTGGCATAGTAAGCAGCACAATATTCCATCTTTGTTCAAAGACAGTGTTATAAAAATAGACAATGACTAGAATGAGAACTCATTTGCCAGCAGGAAGCTATAGATATGTAGTAATTTCATACAAGAGTTGATTTCAGAAATCAAGGAAGTAGGTTATATATTTGACAAAGTGGCGCTAACAGAGTTCACAAATGCTTAAGTGGCACATCAGAGAGTCCCTGCTCTTCCCACCCTGTTAAAGCCCGACTGGTCACATCTTGCCAGTCACACTGCACGGCACTGTTGACTGGCTGAGGGAAGGGTGGGTGTCATTGACTGTGCTATGCACAAAGGCAGGCTTTGACTCGGTGGAGGCAGCGGGTGAGCTGGAGAGGTGAGGACTAGCCCCCCGGGACACCTGGCTTCCCCATGGTCTCCACTCTGGCCTGCTGGCCCGCTGGAGGTGGGGGCTGCTGCTCTGGCTCGGGGGGCTGCGGCTGGTGCTTCCTATGGCAGGCCCCTTTCCCTCATACGCCCCCCGCACCAGTCCATTCAGCATGGAGGAGGCAGAGCCCTGGCCCAGGTGCTCAGCTGGGACCAGAGGCTGCCGATCCTCCTCCTCGGAGATGGCGAACACCGGCACGCTGATGTGGTCGCCCTCAGCTGGGAAGTCACGCCTCTTCCCGGCCTGGACGCTCTCACCCTGAAGCTGGCCGGAGGACGAGGAGCCGGAGCTGGCCTCGGAGGGGGAGGCCTGGCCGTGGGAGAGCCCGGAGGCCTTGGCGGGGTCTGCCGTCCCTGACAGCAGGCCGAAGCACGGCCCTGTGAAGCGGGAGCGCCGCAGGTTGCTGGTGGAGTTGAGGCGCCGCTGCCTCTGGGCAGGCTGGGCCAGGGGATAGGAAGCGTTGCTGATGGAGGAGTCGGAGATAGTGCTGTTATTGGCCTTGGCCTCCAGGTGGACATCCGAGAAGACCTTCCTGCTCTCCTCCCCTCTGCAGTCGGCCACCAGGCTGGATGGAGCCTGGAACAAGACACAACACTTTATCTTCTGCGATATGATAATTATACCCAGGAGTGGGGTAGTACTACAAAAATTAACCTTTCTGCACCTGTGATAGAATGCCAAAATGTTATTGCTTGAATTAAGGTAGAACCAAACTGGATTTAGTGCTAAGAATACAGCTATGACTCATGAAGTAGTTCTTATTCTATGTTTGCAGCCATTGTCTCATATAAGAGTCAGCTGGATGCACAAAAGTATAATTGGAAATGTGAACTATAGGTGAGAAAAGGCCTTTAGGTTCACATATTTATGGTCACATAATGAAACATACAATCCTATGCTGTGATATTCTTGAAATAGGTGATAATACCTTAATTAGCATCAAGAAAATGTACACTTATTTTTAGAAACAAGATCATTTGTATCCATTTTTCCACTTGTTTAAAAGTGAGGTTGTAAGTTTTTCACTTATAATAGTAAACTAAAAGACTCTTTGCTCACCAAGCCACCAGGACTAACTGACATAGAGGAATCTCTAACACTACCACTATTCATCAACCTCGCATTCCCCATGTTTACGGTCCTGAGAGTGAAAACACAGGGGAGACTCTAGTACTGACGCTGTCCACCAGCTTGGTGAAGGGACTGGTGGAGTTCCAGCTGCACCACTTCTTATGAAGCTGTGGCAGAGGAGGCAGGAAGTCCTGGAAGGTGCGGACGCTCCAGGCTCTCGGTCTGGCACAGCCGCTGCTGCTGTCCTTGGTTGACCTGGCATCGGTAGGGGAGGTGGCGGGGCCTGGAGTGGGCCAGTCGCCTACAGGGCTGGGACCAGTGTCGCTGTGCCGCAGAAACCTGTCCCGCTGCTGAGATACACACAACACACACATGAAGAAAGCCACAAAAGTCAAAAAGCAGCCAGGTTCTGTGTCTACTGGGCACCTATTGAGGGCTGTCAGGTTCTGCAACATGCCCTCTGGTGACCTCTGGTGATACTGGAGGTCCATGCTCTCTGGTGACCTTTGGTGATACTGGAGGTCTACAGATCTTTGCAGCAATGACTGAGGACCGCTGATCATATTTCTAAACTTAAAATTCCTCTGTCTTAATGGTCATGGTTAATTTCTGTGCTGTTGCTGGCTGGAAAATGATTACTTTGTCATTAGTATTACATTGATTTTGTGTTTACATAGGATGTCTTGTGAGCTAGCAACAGGAGCATAAAATACTGGCTATCAGCACTTTGTCAAACTCTACTCTTCACTCTCTCAGTGATTGTCAGAATACCACTGAGTAAGCTACATCAACCCTAGCTGCTCAAAGGAGTGCAGTTCCAGGTAAAGAGAATGAATGAATATGAAGCAGGGAAGAAAAATGCTGTGCATGGTTAGACAACGAGAGGTTAAAACACAGGAGTGGTTCAGACACGAGGAGAAAGAAACTGATGAGGAATGAAGATGACCAAACATCATAAATAGCTCACATATCAGAGGTTGCATTATGCTCAAGCACTCAACTGCAGCTATAATGGTCAATGACCTAAAAGACTGCTTACCATTGAAGCATGCACGCATCTTTGTTATTGAGAGTGGATGGAAAGACTGGGCTTGGACACTAACAATAGCCCTGCGCTGTCATTTTAAATCTTAATGTGACTCAACAGTCATGGATACTATTATCAAATATCAGGCAGATACCCAGCAATGAGAGGATATCACTGAGAGGTTCTGCACTGAAATCAGAGTAAGAGCTGCATGTAATTTGTGAGATATCACTGCAAAGCAAATTGATATTCCCCTTTTATTTTAGAAATAAAAGTGTTAGATCCCTAATGTGAAATAAAATGAAGTACATCTAAAGCTTCTTCAATAAATGCACTCTCTATTGGCTAATGTTTGAAATCAAAATCACTCAGAAAGTTGCACCAGTGCGTTCCCAGTGCTCTCCATTCATTCATTTCGCCCTTGAATGGACCCATTTGGGACACTGTGGGCAAAAAGCCTCAGAGTGAGAAAGAAAATCCATCAATTTGCCGTTGGCACCTGCTACATTTCCTACTCGAACCTTAATTGTTCCCTTCAGATTTTGTTGTGTACTATCTTAATGGATTAACAAGAAGGAACTGTACTGATTAGCTTGGCCCGCTCAGTCACACAGCCAGCCAGCTGAGTGTGTGAGGCTCACGTAACAAACTCATTCATTATTTAAGTATATTAAAGCTGTCAAGTGCCCAGCTGGGGCTTTGGAACAGTTTCAATCATGTTGTTGGGACGGTGTATCCACAACCCTTTGTTTCTGCACTGTACATTGCAGGCCAGCACAAGTAACCACTTGAGCGGATGCAGCGATGCATTGAGCCCTGCATGGGACATCTGCTGCAGAGTAACTATAAGAGGCTAAGGCTCCTTGCATGTAATTGTTGAGTGACAGGTTAGATGCGTGCAGGCCACATTAGGGCCATATCCCTCTTGGTCAGTCAGCTGCTGTTGATCAGGGGAGGGTGAAGGTCTTAGAGGGGTTGCACCCATCAGAGAAAAAACTAGCCCAGATAATCCTTCCCACAGAGTCACTAGCAGCTAGCTTTGTCTAGACAAGAATTAAAGGGGTTTAAATGAAATGTGCTTTTGGTTACTAAAGCCCTGTGGACACAATGGCAAACTTAAGGTTTAACACATGAGGTGAGAAATCACCATTAAACATGACAGCTTTACAAGTAACAGCTCTCAAAGTGGAGTACATCCACCACAAATTAGCAGAAGCTGAATTTCACTACCGATTCTATAAAAGTTTTGTGCAATGGAGACTTTAAAAGGCCATTTCAATTATAAGTTCCACTCTACGGCCTGTTGTGACCACCCCATCCTCACCGCGGACGGTTAAGCAATTCTCCTCGATCGTAACTCCAAACCTCGTCTCAGATGGGGTTCTTTGGGATGAAATCTTATCAAATGGGCTCCCTGGTGTGATGTGCATCTATCTGCGGGTGCTTGGCATGAGAAAGTTTAATGACATCCAGTCATGAGGAACCGCACTCGCGGGGATGCTCAGCTGGCAACGACGTGGGAGAGAGTCTGATGCAGGCACTTCAAGAGGCTGTTTTGAATTGAATATTGCCATTGTTGCTCTCCAGTCTCCACTTTGAGATATTTCTCAAACACTAGTTTCATGGGCTGCTGCAAAGAGGACACACACAGACAGACCACACACTGTGTACCAAAGCGTGCATGACACACACAGACACACAAACACACACGTACACACATACAATTGGAGCTGGGAATCTGGCTCTGTAGATAATACTCCATTAGCCTGGGCTGCAGAAAAGCTTGCCAGTCCTTCAAAAAGCTGCCAGAGCTGTCTTATGCCAACTCTTATTCCAAGAGAGTACAAAAGAGCACAGGAAAAAAAAATTCTGGGGCGAACCCCTGCTTCTTCCTTTGCACCCCTCACCCTCTTTCATTATCCTTGTTTCCCCCGCATGTCCTCATAGTTTCCCATTGCACCTTGACACCTCTGCCTGCCATACTAACACCACGCCGACACCTGTATTGGCATGAAACGGAGCCGGGTCTTACCGTGTGAGAGGAGAAAGGCTGCCTGCTCGGGCTGGGGGCCGACGACACAATGAACACCTCATCCGTCCCGAGGTCCAGCTCAGTCAAGCCACTGGAGGAAAGCTCCAGCTCTGCGTTTTGGGAAATGTCACCACCAGCGTTCACTGGGGAAACAAAGGTGAAAATTCAACTGAGGCTCCCTGTAATAGTGCTCACTGACTCCTGGCCAGTGGAACTGCCAAAGCAGCATCTTGCCCCACTGACACTGCATGTACAGACTCTGACACTTCACAGCAAATGTCCTTTTTTTGTGATTTGCTTTTTTATGATCATAACTGACCCCATGCAGTTCATTCTCAAGGTACACTGGACAAATGCTGCGCCTGCAACTCAGTCTCTCTACATTGCAGAATAGCTTATGATCCTGAACTGCACCTTTGCTGGTTCAATGGAACTACATGCAGAGTGGCCTAATCTGAACTCCTTTACAGTATAAGCTCTGTGTTTTGGTGTAAATTTGTAACACCGTGACTGGAGCACACACAGAGGGGGACTGTACTCCCCTGTTGTTCCAACTACTCCCAGGCTGCTTTGTGGGTTAAATGCCACAACCCACAAATCTCTCTGCCTGGGTTCAGCCCCACTGAGCGGGAGAGAGAAGCCTTTGGGCTGCTCGAGGATCAAGGCTGCGTGTTTCTTTCCATTGAAATCTTTGGTGGGGCTCAACTGTACAATTGGTAACTGCCTTAAGGTAATAATCTGCAATTTTCATATAAATAAGTTTCTATTTCACTTCTGTCTGCCAAAATGTGATAAACCACAATAATGATTCAAGAATGATTTGTTGTTATGAGCACCTGGTGTCTTTCCTGGGAAAAAAAAAAAATTCTCTGACACACGGGAGGTGATACATTTTATATTCCCAGCGGCAACCACAAGTTAGTTTGTAATAAATAAAAGAACTGGGCAATTAGCATGAGCAGCGATAACTGGCATGGGCTGTACAAAGAAAAGAGCGCCACCTACAGAAACTCAAACTATTGTCAGAAAATTGGAGGAAAAAAGACATCGCAGCACTGGAAACACGGTTTGATTAACGAGTGATCCCTGGGAAGTGGAGTGCACAGCAATGAGAGTTTATTACTAAAGATGATGACAAAACAAAACAATTATCGCTTTTAATATATGACCCAATGTGATTGATTGCGGCAGAATCAACAACGCCCCTACCTTCCACTTTTAGAGGAATGCACTCCATCATCAGATCATCTCTAGGCCAGAAAATTGCTTCGTGGCAGATTTATAGCCCTGACGGTATTATAATCACCCCTGAAAATGTTCTTCTAGTCAAAACTGAACATGTTTTGTCAATATAAATCAAAATGCATGTCCTACTTAATAGTGTTCATTTCATGGGCTTTGATCTAGCAGTCTTGCCCTTTTGTGCTTTCCTCCTCATACATCTTAGAAGCCTCTGAGATGGAGCCAGAGATGTAGATTATATTCAGCAAACACAGTGCGGAGACACATTAGTGTTACAAGCCTTAATTTAGGGTCACTGAACTAAGGTGACTGAGGTTTAATCCAATGTTCCTAAACTAACATCCTTCTGACTTAAGGCCAAAAATAAACACATCTTGCTTTGATCTCTGATAGGTTACACATGGCTTATGTAGTTGGATTTCATTATTGGGGAAATTCTTCATACTGGATGGCCTGGCATCTGTCTCTCTAAAAGTAATACATACAGTAAACATTCTTTCCTAAATTTATTGACATGCAAGTAAACAGATCCCCAAATCTGGGCTTGTCTTAGTTTGTATCTTTTCATGTACAATACTACAATATTACTGGTGTATCAGTGTTGTCGCTACCAATAAAGAGGAAGCATGGGCCAACAAGGCCTCTCTAGGTGGGATTATTCCAGTACTGGTGATGGAATTTAAAATATTAACAGAGGTTTCAATGAACATTATGCCATATCACACTCTAAAAAGCTGGTTAAAGGCCTTTCTATCCCACTAGGAGACATTTCTGAGGGTGTGTATGTATCATATGTATGTGTGTGGACGTGCACGTGTGTGCATGAGTGTGTGTGTGTGTGTGTGTGTGTGTGTGTATCCTGTGGGCTGTCAAGATTCTCTAATGAGACCCTAGCAGGTTCCTGCTGTAGGTTGAGGCAAATGCAACAACAATGGCCCAATTATGCCAAAAACATTAAGTTCAGTTCAGGGACAAACGAAGTCATTAATCAGCCTTGTTGGAAACGACTCAAACAGCCCACTGGTACCCCTCAGCAGCAACAGGGAGGGAGGGGAGGGGGGGCGTAGGGTGGGGTTCAGACTCAGGATGGAGAGAAACATGGAGGTGGAGGTCAAAACAGTTAGGGAAAAAATGAATGGGAATGTTTTCTGTCAGTGACCATAGCATAACAAGTGCCATTTGGCAGATGCTTCCGTGCCATGAGGGTATGCATTTTTAGCCTGGGTGGCTCCAGTGGGAATGGAACCCCTAATTCTAGCAGCGTTAGTGCCACTGAGCTAAACAGTATGAGTCTGAAGATTCCCATCCAAACCACCTATTGCTGAATAGTCAATGAGCCAAATTAGAGTATCTATTTTGTATTTTTTTTGGTCGGTCATGATGTTAGCTTTGTCATTTTTAAACATTTTGGGTGTGTCTTCTGTCAACAGACCGTAAAATTGTAAGAACTTAAGTTCGTAGGGCTAACAGGCTGTATAAATACCCAACTGTCTCTATATCTGAATGTGCACTCGTCCATGTTAATGTGTGTGTGTGTGTGTGTGTGTGTGTGTGTGTGTGTGTGCGCGGATGCATGCACGTGGGTGTTTTTCCTTGAATGAACTGAGGGTCTGAGGCTGCCTGTGCTGGTCGAGACTATGTGAGTTATGCAGGCTTGTTGTGCCTCTCCGGCATGCTATTTGTGTCTTGTGCTTTGTTTCGTTTCCTTTGTTTCTCCTTCATTTTGTTAAATCATTTTGTTCTGTTATTGTTAGATAGTTTGCGAGACTGAGACACATTCAGGATGAAGAGACTTGCAAATAAATGAACATGTACATAGTGAGTCGTCACTAAATATGTAATAAAACAAACTGCACCGCATCGATCAGAGGTGGAAAACGATGACTAGCCCATATACATAAACATAAATTTATCTCTCCCTTGTGTGTGTGCGTGTGTTCATGTTTGTGTGTGTGTGTGTCCGTCTCCCCACCTGTGAGTGGCAGGCTGTGGTTGTGGTACTGTTCCGCGGTCGCCTCCACGTCGGTCTGATTAGCAGCAACCAGCTGCAGCTCGCTGACCTCAGCCCGGGTGTTCTGGACTCCCTCTGGCACCTACAGCACAGCACCACGCCGTTCAAGGGAGCGTTTAGCTAAAGGGCTTCATCAGGGCACCAATGATGCAAGCCCACATAGTATGGGTGTCACCAGTGGGAATCAAACCCCTAACCTGTGGCTCTACCCACTGAGCTGCACAGAACCACACGGGGACAATAAAACAAAAATGGATTGCAGAGGCGAGGATCCACCACAGAGGGCATGAGCTGGTGCTGTGTGTGCACCAGATAGACCCTGTGCCCTCTGAGTGTACAAGATACATATCATTCCCTTGTTTTGGTTCATTTGTACCATTTTGCTCATTATGTGGTGCACATAATTTCTTAATTTGGGCCCATAATTTAATAAAATATGCATGTTTTTTAAATATTGCTCAATTTATGTAAGCTGCTAATTAGACCTCCCAAAAGCGCCTTAGTGGTTCTGTTTTACATCACTGCCGCAAAAATGACTCACCATTTGATGGCCCTCTCTGCAGACTGTAATTACGAGACAAATACTGTATGTAGGCTGAACGAGGCAACATGAACTTGCTGGAATGCAAATTAAACTTTGATTTGATAAGTTTGATTAAACTTATCCAAGGAGGTGAGTTGTTTTTCCCCCGTTACACAAGATGTGCTCCTCAGGAGCCAAACTCAGACCAGTCAGTCAAACAATGCTCTCTTACCTCATACTGATACTCACTCAGCCAGTGTGTGTTAGTGTCATAGCTGTGCAACTTCAGTAGCTAATTTATGTTCTTACGTTCTTTCTTTTGTGTATATTTTAATTACCACTAGATCAAGCTAGAAAAGTAGCTACATTGATTTATTAAAGGAATAGTTCAACCTAAAATGAGAATTCCATTAAATTTTTTAGAACTGTGGAACCATATGAGCTTTTAAAGAGTACTTGAATGCAGCATAACTGAGGTGTACATATACATGCTGCAGAAGCTGTTTGGAGAAACAGCATGCTATTTTGATATCCACTGGGGTTTTGGGCAAACATGGTTAAGGTTATGGTTATGGTTGACTGAGGGGCTTCTCTGCTGTCATCTGTTGCTGTTATACATTGGTGGGATCCATAATAACAAAACGGTGCTCTCTCAGAGGGTTGCTCACATACCTAGTATTCATTCAGCAATGTGTTTGTTTGCAGTCGTGTTGGCTAATCTGTGTGGCAAAAATATTTTTGTGGCAAATATGTTACTTACAACTAGTCAGCACTGGCAAAGTGGTTTTGTGTAACAGATATGTAATTTATTCTGTCTGGGCAGCAAAATATTCTGGCTAACAGGCTTGGGACTGGGCAGCATCTGTACTGTATTTGTTTCTGTACAAACAAGCAGAGGAAATCAAAGTGTAAGTCAGTCTCACACATTCCATGCCAAATCATACTCTGGGATACATTTACAAATGGTGGTCTCTTTTTTCTACAGCCAGCCTAATTTGAGAATGATATATTGAGGTAAATATTCAATAAGTGGGGGATTTTAATTGCTTAAAACTAATTTCACTCACTTGTTATTATTTGTTGAATTTAACAGTGCATTGTCAATGTTTTTACACAATATAAGACAGATCAAATAAATTAGAATACATAAACATAAAGGAAAAACTCACAGAATGAGTTATTAAGGCACTGCAATGCAGTCACAATATATGACATCTGACATAGTAACACAATTGATTAGTCTAGGATGCAAATCAATAGGCTCATCAGGCTGATCAGCCATTGTGGTCTGTGTGACTCCTTGTCAACCTGACTGTGTGTGTGTGTGTGTGTGTGTGTGTGTGTGTGTGTGTGTGTGTGAGGTGGTTAACAGCAGTGGAGGTTGCTGTCTCCAGTGGCGAAGAATATTGAAGGAAATGTCCCGTGATCCCAGGCAGAGCCTCGCCTTGAGAGGAATGTCTGACAGACAAAGCAGGCAGGAGAGAGAGGAGGCAGACAGATAAAGACAACAGAACACAGAGAGCGGACGAACGGAGAGAGCAAGGGAGACCGAAACGGGAAGAAAGAGTATACAGTACTGAGTGTACCTCAGAGTTGCTGGACGTGCAGGAGCTGGCTCTTTTTGGACATAGTTTGGGTCTGGAAAACATAAAGTACCACAGCATTTCAGTTTATAATTACAGACATATCTGAAAACCAACTTTTATAAATGTCCTCCAATTTCTCCTTTCTTGTTTTTCCACTTTTGGCAGTGTTTTCTTAAGAATATATATTCCCTGTTGTGTTCAGAATTTGACCAAAAATGTAAAAATGGACATCGTCCCATACAACAGCGCAGGACTGTGAGCTTTTTGACATAGTCAGTAACCACCTCACTCCGTACTAATAGCTCCAACATACCCGTGGCTATTTCTCTCAATAGCTGCTCTGTTGTGGTCTTGGATGATGGAGTGTGATGCGCCACAACCTTGCATACACACAACATGATTATAGGAGTTCACGTCCAGCCTGTCGCCAACTTGTCATGCCTGTGCTTTAATCTTTCCCCCCCGCGGGCGAGGGATGTGCCAATACCACTTTCAATACCCAGAACCAATGACAATACCCATTCTCAGCACTTTAAACAATGTCTGATTGCAAATTCTGATCATAGCCAATATTTTTACCGAAACGCAAAGGCTTACACTGTTATTTGGACAGAGATAAGAAAAAATGGCTTGCTCCTCTTCCCCTACCTGCTTCACATTCATACAGTTATAAACATTCACATGCCGGTCCTGCCTGTAAGTATTCAACACCCTTCGTGTCTCGCTCAAACACACTTTAACAGTATGTGTTGAGGGAAGGGAAAGTGCTATTCATTTACTTTCCAATGGTCACATACATATTTCTTTCTGTTTGTGGAAAAAAATAAGCCACTTTGGAGTCTTCCATGTCACAAGTGGTTCTTGGTGGTGTTTTTTTAGTATTATTATTATTTTTTACAGCTGGAGGAATTACCAGCACCGCGTCCCTAGCTCATCCTGGTGTCCTCCAAATCCCCATATCTCTTCTTTTCTGTCGCACTCTTGAATACATATGAGCCAATAGAGTGTGCAGCAACACTTAAACCAGTTTCCACCTATTAGAAATTACCCTTAGAGCTGAATGAGTTTCTCAGCAGCCAACAGTCAACCCAGCCTGACCCCCACTGTAAACCTCATGTACCTATAGTTGTTCTCTGCCCAGACGGGAACTCGTGAGTTAATCTCACTGCCGCGTTAAACTTGCAGGATCTCGCCTGGCCTGCGAGGCTAGCTGTTTTCCAGTGGTTTCTGTGAACTCATTTAAATTAACTGGGAACAATTGAAGAAGAAAAAACAGACACTAAGGCTACTAAAGAGCTTGACATTTCATGGTAACGCATTCCCTGGCTTCCTAATGACTTGTGTTGTTGTTCTTGCTAATTACACTTTCATTTTATTGAACACGTGTTTCCAATTTCCCCGTCATTACAGGCGAGAACCAGCGGAGCTGTTGTGCTCGACGGAGGAGTTGGAGACCTTGAGCTGCAGTTCACAGTACAGAATGCTGTAAAACCGTTCTCCTGAGCACAGTATGAATTTTATAACCTAAACAAAATCTATTTGAAATTAGCAAAAATCATTATAAAACGGTGTTTCTCACAGCAAGCCGATTACGGAAAACGATGAAAATTTGAACCAGAACCTCCTATTGATTGAGTCTTTTTAGACCGGTGATGTATAACAGCGATCTTGACAGAACAGATAGTATTACAAACTTCTAACTTATCCCCTCAGCTTGTGGTCATTTCCCCCTGGGACAGACAGAGGGAACAACTTGTAAATTACACCTTTTGATGTGGTGCCATAAGAGCAAAATGATGGTATCAATACCAAACTCTGAGGACACACTGAGTTTTACTGCTCCTTGTTGTCCTTTTTTTTTTTTTCACTCCCGTACCCATTCACTTTCATGCAGCCTTAGTGTTTTTGTGTGCTGGAATTAATGCCAGGTGCTGTACCTTGAATGCCCTGCTGTCTATGGTGAGAATGCTCCACATCAAGGAGGCCGTGCGGTTGCAGCCAAACCCAACTAATCACCAAGGGTCACCACATCAGGGACTGAGGCTTCCAGCTGAGTCAACACAACACACTGGAGATTGTGTACGTAAGAGCGTGTGTGTCTGTGTGCACCGACTGACAGACTAACCCATTTTCATTCATGGGGGAAATCAAAGATGAACTTGTGAGTTTTCTCAGGAGGGCAACACTGAGGACTCCTCTGAGGCATTCACGGTTTAGATTTCAGAAATGCAAAAACACAGAGTAGGTTTTTGGTCGCTCCTATTTGCTCTGTATGGTTGTTGAAATGTATAAAACACGTCTTAACCCAGGTGAAAAAAGCTGGTAAAGGTGCAGTAAGTGAGATTTTTACTGTCCCATAGCACAAAATGTGCACAATACAACTTTGGGAGGCTGACAGGATTGTTGATGACTCAACAGTTACTTTACTGAGATTTCTGGCTTTCAAAACCGTACCTGTTCTCTGATTTAGAGCGAAAACTCTCCATCCATTAGGGCCCCAGAAACCAGCATTTTAAAGCTTTCCAACACCATTTCCTTATCTGATACAATACAATATTACCAAGAATCACAACCATATCAGCAGGGATGATTTTGTTACGAACAGCCATACTGCTGTTACCTGAAAATGATGCAGAGGGCACTAGTAAGTATCATAGCGAAGAAGGCAGCTCCGCTCACGGCAGCCAGGAGAGAGTCTACCTTGCTGGCTGGGGGAGCAAAGGCGTGCCGGTCCCCCCCGGGCTCGGTCAGATTGTGGTAATGGAAGAGGAGGGCGAAGCCGCGGCCCCAGTGGGTGGTGGTGATGAGCTCCATGATGACCTCCACCATCTCCTGGCTGGAGCCAAACACCAGCTGGCTGCTGGGGGGCCGGTTGGACCCGCAGAACCTGGAGGAGAAGGTGATGAGATCTGAGATGTAGAGGACGTCGTGGGGGCAGGCGTCCAGCACAGACTGCTGGGTTTCAGGGCTCACAGTCGGAGTGTCGGTGGGATGGGATGGAGCGAGGGTGGTGTCCTCCGCGGCCATGCCCGGGTTAGGGCTGGGGTTCAGCTCTCCTCTGAAGAGAGAGGAGGAGACGGAGTTGGCGGCCTTGTCTCCAGGAAGCTGAGCCCCGGGAATGGGGAGAAGAGAAGGAGGAAGTGGAGAGGTTAGGTCAGAAGACATGTCTGTAGACCGTCTGGCAGAGTTGGAGACTTTCGCTATCTCCATCTTTGTAGACTGTTCCTGGACCACCACTTGCTTGACCTCACCGTCTTGGGAAGACTGCAGCGTCTTTGAGACGTCCCCTTCGCTCTGAGGCATGGGATCTTTGACTGACGACGAAGTTTCATCTGCAGCTAAGCCGTCTGGACTGAACGCCGTCTCCTCGCCTGCCTCGTCCTCTTCAAAATTAGAGATAGCAGCGTATTGGGCGGCCGAGTCGTGGCTTTCAAACACGTCAAAGTCAAATATCTCCAGAATGAGTTGGTAGTCAACAGGAACAAAGAACTGCCAGACGCAGTGCGTCCCAGAGGAGTAGTTGTAGGGGAAGCCAGGGGACAGTATGAGGCCTTGGACATCCACCACATCTACCTTGGCACCACAGTCAAAGTACACCTGCAATGTGAGTTGCATGAAGTTAGTTGTGTCAGAACAATGAAATGTTCACAAGCAGATTATTTCCATTTTGACTGCCCCAAGAACCCCACATTTTACGCTTAAAGTCGACATTATTTTCAAGACTGGCAATTACAATGACCTGGTTTACAAAATGTCACCAAGGCTCCCATCATCAAATAATACACTCAACTTGCATTTTGATTGCCTCTGCATAAACCAGCTTGAAGCTGAACTATTCAACCCTGCTGCTCTGCCAGTATATCAAAGCCTGTGCTTTGCCTGTATCGGCCTGCTTGGGTAACCCTGGGGAGGGTATTTCTTCAAACATGCTGGCTGTAATTCTTCCCAGGTGTGTGGGGATGTAGGGGGACCTGAGCTTAAGCAGAGGCAGATGTGTGGCTGGGCCAGGGAGCTCAGGACCAGACCTTTGTAGGGGGCCTGTGTGTTTATGAGCTTTCCTGTTGGCCTCAGTTCTGGACTGTGGGAATGACCCAGACTGGCAGAGCGCACCACCAGACAGGTAACAAACCAACACCCGCGGGTGGCACT
>OMLF01048610.1:0-43722 GCA_900302615.1 Holocentrus rufus | reverse complement strand
TCCTCGTTTTCTTTTAATGATGGTTCTACCCCCTTTTCAGGGATCCTTGATCACTCAATGTTGTGAATAGGAAGTCTGTAACAAGAGCAGATGGGGGAGACAAAACAGAGGAATAAAACACTAAAAGCGCATTTTTGCACCGGAGTTATCATTGCAGTTGAACCAAAAACAATCAAAGTATGCTCCTCTAAAAAAAAGCGCGGTCTTTGAAATCTGGAATTCTTGATTATGCAATTGATTCTGTTTATTCGTCACACAAACATGCACGTACACGCATAAAACAGAGCGGTGGTTGATGGATTTTGATGAACCAGCTAGTAATCAAGCTCGTTCAAGTCTCTGGCTAGCTTTGCTCATTCAAAGAACAATGCCCTTGTGATGTTGGTGCATGTGTGTGTGTGTGTGTGTGTGTGTGTGTGCATGTGCCTCCTACAAAGCAATAAAAGGAAAAAGAAAAGAATCATTCACATTATAGATGAAACCAGGACAAAACAGGGATGCTTCTGGCCGCCCTATAAACACTCTCGAATGTTTTTATTCCCATTCATTAAGGGGGCATGCCATGTTCACACAGCACCTATACCGGAGAAAGCTTGGGAAAAGACTGGGAGAACGGCCTTTTCACATATCCAATATCTCCCTCTGAAACGAAGCAATTAGCCTGGTTTGACAGTAAGCTCTACCGCAATAGGTAGTTAACTGAGTGAATGAAAACTCATCTCACTTTAGCGCTCTTTAGGCTTTACAATCAGAGTGGCATTCTCTAGCCGGAGCGTATGCACGGCGCTGAAGTACCAAGTTGAAAAGTTCAGATCCTGTCTTCAGGATGGCCTTGCCCTTCTCATTGAAGCGGGACACAATGTATCCCAGAGGCTCTAAGACTCACTACAGCTTTAAATACAGTCGCCAAGTGTTTTTCTTAACCCTGTGTGTGTAGGGTACTACACCACTCAACTTCATTATCAACAGTCCTGTGGACGTTAGTGCCTGAACAAAGCATTAGTTACCCCTTTCTTCCATTTATGAATGAAGCCTAGCTCTTATAGACTATGACTATTTTCTTAAAAAAAAAAAAAGGTTTCCTTTCTTGCACATAAATGGAAAATATTCCCTCTCGAGATTAGAGTAAAGAAAATACATAATATACTCTAAAATAAAAGTAAAAGGAAAAAAAAATATATGTAGCAGATCTGCTTTAATGTGATGTACTGCATGTGAGAATCAGTTTTGGCAGAGGCGGCAGAGCTTCAGGCCAGTAGTTTCCAAAAGTAGGTCTGGGGACCTCCAGGGATACTTGAGGGGGTTCCTGGAGGTCTTCAGCAAAAGGAGTCGTAGTTTAATTTCACTGTATTTCACTCACTAGAAGTCTAGCACAACGAAAGACTGTATAAAAATGACTGTTAATGATTACAGCCTTCATTGATACAACTGTTACATTGCTAATTACAATATATACGTGTTTACTTGAAGCACATATAACAACAGAAATCCTCTTGGATGATGTTTCTTAGCGCAAAATCTTATCAAATGGTGGCTTGTGATTCTATTTGGGAGTAGCCGAATTGGAAAAGGTTTGGGAATCCCTGCTTTAGGGTTTAGGCCCTGGTGTCCCTCTGTGGCGGAGAGAGTTTGGGCTCTTTCCCCCCAGTGGGTGACCTGTTTAACATTCAGCACCATGTTGTAGAGGGCCTGAATGGACAGCTCCCAGCATGGGCAGCCTCAAAGGACAACTGCCCCAAAAAAGGCAAATTGCGTGTGGACTGTGGGCCTTATTGAATTAGTACAGCTCATACATCAAATCGGGAATGATTTGACTCCTCAAAAATAAAATGAAGTGAGATCAAAGGACGACCACATTGTGCTGGTCTAACCCTACTGAGTGGAAAATGGAAAGCTGCGTAAAACTATGACTACACCAACAACCACCATTATGAATAAAAATCAGCTAAACTGTCAGAAGAGCATTATTTCCTGTTTCTTTTTTTAAGACACAATCTGAGTCTTAACTGACATCAGGATGTCACTACTAACTATGATGTGTACTATGAGTTTATTTTAAGAATTATGTCAGCCTTAAAAGGTGTGTAAAGAGTATTTTGCAAATAAAAAGGTGGGTAAAAGGCTTTATAGGCTTGGTAAAATGCTTATAAGTCTAGCTGCTGCATGCACGTTATGGCTCAACTCATTATAATAAATAAAACCACTTAGATTATTATAATTAAAGCGTTATTTTTTATGCAATTTTTCTGAATCAACTTTCAGGAGAGCACTGGGAGTAGAAACAGTTGAAATGAATGGGTATACAAAACAAACAGATTTTTCTTACCTTTCTGGGGGCTATGAAGTCAAAATCCATCCTCGTGGGCTTAAATCTTGTGGACCCCGTTTCATTATGAGCACAACGTCATGGAAGTCATTTCTACTTTCGGTTATCTAGCTTTATGACAGGTATTTAACACTCATACAGCTAGATAACCAAAGACAAAAACCGACCCCCTTTCACACTGCCACACTGTAGCCTAGTGGTGCCGGCGTGCTTCATCACACATCTACAAGACGCAAAAATGGATTAGTAGATTAGTAGACATTGTATATTATCAGCCCATTTTACAGCATTTTTACAGTTGCAGCTAAAAAGAAGAGAGCCCGTGGAGAATAACAGCATCCTCGTGCGAAAAAGTCATCAGGCTTGCAGAACAGGCCACACTGATTACAGGTCTAATTGATTAGATGTGTTAGATTTGAATCATGAAATATTTAGATGTTAAACATCACCAAAGGCGACACAGGCTTCAAACTCAAAGAAAATCACTATTATAATCCTATAGGGACTGTATCCGTGGTAGAGTAGGTCTACTAAATAGCAACTTTATAGTGACCTTATCGTACTTTATAAGCCCAATGCTATAAAAAAAATCTCTAGGGACTTATACGGTGATATTTGTATAACATCCTTCAAAAAATTATTAGGATATTATGCAGCTATTCGTAAGGAAGCCAATTATTTAGTCTCTCCATGCGCGTGCATGGTCAACGTATTAGGGCCTAATCATGGGCTCTGCTCAAAAGTCGAGAGACATCATTTATCATTTATCAACACCCGATTTTATTTTATTCTAAAGAAAAATGGGCAAAAGTCCGTAATTTACAACTCACCAATAGCAAAAATGCTTGTTTATCTCAATTCCAGAAACAACTTAAAAAAAATATCTTGTTTTAAACCGTTCACTTTGAAAATAATATCAAAAGCAAGTACGGGCACGTGTACTTTTGGCCTTAAAACTAAAGTGTCTCTACTTAATTATTATGTTACACAATAAAATACAACCACCTAACCAGTGGAATACATTTACGACTTTTGAGAGAAATTGTTTTTTACTCTAGACTATATTTCTGGACTATAGGCATAGAATAAATATTAAGACCATTGTTTTACCCACCGTGTGTTTTTATACAATTAATGTCACTTAAATTACATTTTGAATAATCGTAATAACTGATACAAACAACTGCCTTACTAGCCCATATTTTAGTACATTTGCAGTAGTCAGCAGCTCACAAAGCCCCTTTATAAAACATACAAAAATAACATTTTTACACACAGTAGAACTTGGCAATATAAAGCAACAAAATTCTGATTAAGCAGATGGGAAAATGGCGCATTCAAAAGCTGCACAGACAAACTAGAGTGATATTGAAACGTTAAAGTCTGACTAAATTGGGACGGCCTGAAGACATGACCATGAACCACAGACAGCACTGAGGAGGTAAAGAAATGGTGCAGCAGGTAAATGATATAGCCTATCCCAAGATCAACAGCTGACTCTGTTGAAAACCCACTAAAACTAGAATGAACTGGGTTTTAAGAGGCTGATTATATGCCTTTAATTTGCTTTTGGCTTTTTAGTGCTCCTTGGGGCAATGTATCCCTACTTTTAATGAGAGTTGCAAATGGCCTATTTCCAAAACTAGGCTGTTTCACATCACAAGGATAGCCCCCATTAGCTATTTCAGAATCCAATTTCTTACTGATCGAAATAATAGGCCGAGGAGCCTGTTATATTGTTCTGGCACTTCAAAGAACATGGGCTTTTGTCCATTTAGGGACGCAAGTAGCTATTCCTTCATCTAAGATAACATGCAGATAGATTTCTGACCATTAAATAACGTCATACCTCGCTTTAAGAAATAAAACTATAAAATGTAAACTATCACTGAGCAAGCACAATCTGTTTCCCTGTATATTTTCGTCATAAGACACATGGACAAGGCATGGGAACAGATTTCTTGCTTTTTGGTGCAAATGCTGTCTACATCCAGTCGCGCCCTTACCTGCTTCAGAGCCAACACAGAATCTGGAGATAAATGTCCTCAAATGTGTGTCTGAATGAATTTTCCAGATGAATATTTCAGCGCTCACATCGGGCCCCTGCACACTGACGCGCTGCTCCCAGTTAAGTCCGCTTTCCTCCCCAGTCACCCAGGTTCTGCCTCTCCTGCCTGCGCGGCGCGCTTCCTCTACTGACAACTCTCTCCTGCACTGACGTCATACCAGTAGCAGGTTGCCGGCCTGACCAATCACAGCACCCGGCAGCAGCAGCGAGTATCCAGGTCAAGCAAGAGGTCTCACTCCTGTTTACTTCCGTCTTCGCTTTAAGCGGACTAGACCGCTTCCAACGTTTTTTTATGCGAGATGCTTATTTTATTTATTTTATTTGGTAATTTTAAAGATGTTAAAACGTTTCGAGACACATGCGTGTCTTAAAAATGAGGTATAAAACAGTTTAGTTTGATTGGTGTTCCTGTTTTGTGTATACCAGTGGTAATGGCTGATATGAGTATTGGACATCAGCAACGAATAATAAAGGTTTTTGCATGAATTAGCGGCTGAGCCTCTAGGAAATAAGTACGCATGCGCAGTATGATTTCCCGCCCCTAAGCTGTTTCTGTGTTGCAGACAAAAGTTTTGCGCAGGCTGGAAGATGATGTGAACTATCTTGATTGGTAAAAGTAGGATCTTTGACATCTGAGTGATTTTTAAGTGTGCAAATTACAGCGCACCAGAGGCCACAATGAGGAGTTTAGGGTCTTTCTTGGAAATGCTGTCAGTATGGACGTGGGCATGGTATGAACACTTTTGTGTCAGTTTCCCTGAGTTCCCTCCAAATCCTGGACATCTGAAACCAAAATGGGAAGTATAATCAGTGTTACCAACTTTCCAGGATATCACCACAGAGTCCCCAACGATGAAAAATTAATAAATAAGTAAATAAAATTAAACAAAACTATTAGGATATTTTTTTACGTTTACAAGCATTTTAAGTCCAGAAATTGATAACGGTCATAACAAAACAAGACAAAGACTAAAGGAGTTTAGATAAACGAATGAGTAATAAAAAATAATTTAGAGAATTTGACAAGCAGACATAGCATAATGAGCAGGATGAGCTGAACATGTGTTGGGATGATTTTTGAAAAAACACAAAATGCTGTTGCACTGCAGGTTGCAGAGATCGCAGCACATCACAGACCTGCTGCCGTCAGTGCCACAATCAGGCTCCGATGTATCCAACTTTACGCACATTTGAAAGAAAAGAATGTGGAATTATTGAATCTAATTGATTCATTCAGAACGAGACATTTTTCCTTTGCAGATAGATTGACTCAACTTGACCAATGTGAATGGCCCCTTTATTTCATTTTATTTAGTTTGGTTTATTTGATAGGGACAGTGCACATTGGCTTATTACTGTAAATGTGCCAGAGTTAGTCAGAGGCTAGTTTTCATCTGTGGTCCCTGGCTAGGTGTTAAATAGGCTCCCTAAAACTAAAATAGAAGTGAATGTGAATTCAAAAAGTAAGAGAATAAAATCATGCAAATCACAGCAGACCATTGATACAATGATGCACATTTTCTTTCTCAGATTTAGCTTCAAACAAAGGCAATTCAAAATGCTTTTTGATTTTAAATAAATAATTACTTTGTTTTCATTTTCCAGTATATAGTGTGGTTCAATTCACTGCCATACTTTATTTTATTCATTTGTATCTCTTTTAGCTGTTCTCAAGATAACACATTGTTATTCCTTATCTATATTTCTCTATCTATAAAAATAAAATAAAATAAAAAGTGCTATACAGTATAGAGATTACACATTTCCATAAGAAAATAATGATAATGAACATGTAAAGTTGTAAATAATACTTCACATTCAGATAAAGCTCTTGAGGAATTGCTTTAAGTCCATTAAGTAACAGACTCAGTTCAATAAAAAATCAGACACTGGAGGTGACACCTTAATAAGTCCAGCCAAGTTTGTACAGTGGCACATACATAGTCTAATAATAACACATGGGATAGTTACATCACATTCAGTGCCCTGTAACCCCTCTGCCTACGGAGAGTCAGAGTAATTGGTGCTTTACTGAAAGCAAGAGACAGAACAAATACATCGCAATGTTCAGGAAACTTAAAATACTGTAAGCATTCTTCTTTTCCTAAAAAAGGCATTGCAGATATGAGGTTTTTGCTCAACAATTGTGAAAGTGAACAAGAATATTTATTCATTGACCACAAAATTATAAAATGCACTCATCTTTTATTGGTATTACAGGCCTACAGAGGACAACAGAGGATTAATAGCCAGACCAATCCATGGGCAACGTGTGAACACAGTCAGCAGCATGAAACAAAGGCATGCACAAGGCACAAAGCAATTCAAGTAGATGCATGTCGAAACTTTGGAGATGCCTCTCTCTCTCGCTCTCTCTCTCTATCTCTCTCTCTTTTACACACACACACACACACGCGCGCACACAATCACACAAAGGGAGAAGAGTGGCTGTATAGATACAGGAAGTCATCTTCACAGTATTCCAAAGATGATGTCAGGCTGGAAGAGGAGAAATTAGCAGTGAGTCAGTGTTCACTTTGCATCTTCTAATACACACACACACACACACACACACACACGCTTGCAATCTGTACATGCTAAAATCTGCACCACGTCACTCACACGCTGCAGGAAGTGCTGTCCCATGAAAGAGTGGGTATCTGCAGGCTGTCCCTCCTGTCCCCCTGCTTTGCAGCGCAGGTAACCATAGAGATTAGCCACTTGAAGAGAGATGCTGGCTACTACCAGAGCCTGGGAAAGACAGACAGACAAACACATAGATAGATAGATAGATAGATAGATAGATTGGTAGAAAGATAGATAGATAGACAGTGTTTCTCACCAGCCATTTGATCTTTAGCGAGAAGAGGGAGGTGAAGAAGAAGAAGGTCCAGATGAGAGGACAGATGATCAGACCCAACCAAAAAATCCTGGCCTCAGCCTCAGTGCCGATGCTACGACCTTGGGAGTTCTGCACACACACACACACACACACACACACACACACACACAAACACAAATAAACACACACATATTAACCTCAGCAAAGCAAGGAATAGGTTTATTTGATAGCTTCATTATATTATTTTCCATGCAAAAATCAGTTATGATTGTGCCTCACTTTCTTGGCCTCAAACACCCAGAGACTCTTTCCATCCTCATCAATCTGGTTCCACCAGCGCAGCCCCACCAGCAGCCTGCCAGTGACATTCTGAAACACACAGGCAAACAACGTGAATAAAACAACATGATAAAAAAGTTAATGTGTGTGAGTACTCAAGAGGGCAAACAGGAAGAGAGACAGGCAGAGAGGAAAGGCGAGACAGTATAGTGACGCTTTTCTAACCTCTCACCTTGACAGACCAAAAGTCAAAAGAGAGCAGAGTGATGATCAGGACAAAACAGGATGCAAAGTTCTTGCTGATCCAGTCACAGAGCAGGTAGACTACAATGGCAACCACACGGAAGAACAGGTGGAAAAAGGAGGCTAGAGGGTGTCTGAAATCAAACACCACATGAGTAGAAATGATCAATGAGGAGCCTTTCAGCGGCACTTGCATCTTCTGTAGGAGTGAGAATTCAGTACATTGGCTCTACCATATGTTTAGGGAATTTATGGTCAAAGAAGATGACAGTTACACATTATCACATAAAAATGACTGAATTAGATGAATAGACAGACATCAGAGACGCCAGGTGTTGCCACACAGCACAGGGAGACACCAGGAGTCTTGTGATTATCTACTTGGTGTCATCCTATCTTAAAATCTTATGTTACTTTGAAACAAATGAATCATTCTGGCAATTGGATTGGAGGATTTCACTTGGTCCATGCAGATTTAGTTGCTGGATTCTGTACAAACAGTGAGCCCCAATATTTTAATGAGGCAGAATAAGATTGAGCATTTCATTCAAGAAAATGTCACTTGAGAAAAAAACATGATTGTGTCAAGAAAAATCTTGGCATGTTCACTCACACTGGAAGTGAAATGATTTCACTGTCAATGATTTTTTTAACAGGATCTTAAGATTCGGTACTAGAATAAATCACACGTAAGATATATATTTTGCAGTGAACCTTATCACAGCGCTTCTACGCGCTCTTTCCTCCTCATCAGCAGCAAAGTCCAGCTCAACATCCTCGGTGTCATCCGCCATCGCCTGAAATAAAGCAAGGACAAAACACAACGACCGAATGAACCAGCCCATCCTGTGATATGCTCAGCACAGCCAACCACAATAAAACCAAAGATGCGTGCAAAGATTTCCCACCCGTTTCATTCCTGACGATTGTAGATGTATAAACCAAAGCGGGGTACCATTGATGCGTCGCTGTCGCGTTATTATGCCGCTAGAATAAACCAGGTGTTGCAATGAAATAAGACCGCCACCGACAGTGTCTCCCACATTCATCCTCATGGGGAAGCTTGACTTTATACAGATATTATGGGTTCGTTCATTCAGTGGTTACAATATAGCGCTATGTTTAGCACAGCTCTGCACAATCTAGGTCATATTTGTTGAAAGGTTCGTGAATTGTATGGTGCAAAATCATATTTATGGATTGTCTATGTAAAGGCGGTACAGTAGTAATTGCATCTTCAAAAGATGCGACCGCGGCAGGACTCGAACCTGCAATCTTCTGATCCGAAGTCAGACGCCTTATCCATTAGGCCACGCGGCCGACGAGACTATCGGAGTATCACATGGTATTTATTATGAAACACATCAGCGTATGTAGACATTGTCATAATATTGTTTCCGTATTATTTGTCATGATATAAACTGGATAGGCCTACCCGTCTAATTATTTGGGCGTTGTGCTCAAACCGCAGCAAAGTCCTCCGTGCCGCTTGGGGTCGCTAGCTAGGTAATACTTCAGCTTCAACTTCGTCTTACGTCACGGCCAAAGCAAAGCCAACTGTCACACTGCCCGTGGAGCACAACACACTGATTGAAATGGATTATTTATGAAAATAGAACTCAGGTGAAGTGTCTGTCTTGTGTTTTTACCGTTTAAGATAACGCATCTCCGCTTTATAAATCTGTTGCTGCACTCACTTTCACTTTTTATTATTAGCCAACTAGCTAGCTTTTGCAGCAAGTGTCTCTAGGTAGCAGAGCCAACTGTTTGTAAACATTAACGTGACAAAGGTGGTTATTATCGATGATCGGTTAACTTAGAAAAGTGATTGATTGTAGCATGTAGTTTAGCAGTAACTTAGGTACGTTTTGCTGTGCATGCAAAGATACCCTCAGCTATTTGATGTTTGGTTAGTTAAATTCTGTGTTGTCTTTCAGTGAGTGCTGAGGTGATGATGCACATGTTGCGCTGTCGTCTGCGGACTGCGCCCACTAAAGTACAATCATGCATGTGGCTACGCTCCCTATACTCAACCAACCCCCGGTATCTTCCGGGCCAGGAGTCTCCAGAGACCCGCCTGAACCCCCTTAACATCCAAATGCTGTCAAGAAACCTGCAGCAACAGATCTTTCGGGGACAGGAGCCAGAATACAGAGAGGCTGATGTGGAGCGCAGCATCAGTCACCTACAGAAACACCAACTGTGGGGGAAGGACACCTCGCTGTTGCCTGATGTGGAGCTGAAGCTTCCCCAGATGTATGGAAACAACATTGATGATCACTTCCGGGTCCTGGCCCAGACGCAGAACTTTCCCTACCTTGAGGCTGCCAGAAAACTGCAGCAGGCCTCGCTGCCTCCCATGCCTCAGGAATGGGCCTGGGAAGTTGGCTGGACACGCTATGGGCCAGATGGACAAAGCCAAAGCGTTAACTTCCCAGAGGAGTCAGCACTGGTTTTTGATGTGGAGGTGTGCGTATCAGAGGGACATTGTCCCACGCTGGCTGTCGCTGTGTCTCCCACTACTTGGTGAGCAACAAGAAAGAACTGTGAAGAAAGAGAGTTAAACTGTGAAACTACATGGAGCTGTTAAGGATGTGCTAAAAATGTATACACACAAATGAAACTGTGTTTGACATTTTTTAGCAGTGGCTGCTAAATCGCCTGCATATATGAAGTGTTCAGCTTGATTTGAAGTTTCATTCCTCACCTGTTTTTATCTCTCAATTGCTAGGTACTCCTGGTGTAGTAAACGTCTGATTGAAGAGAGGTACTCCTGGTCTAGCAACTTGACAGTAGCTGACCTCATCCCACTGGAGACAGCTATGAACTATGTCCGCCCTCCCAGGGGTCAGTGGAAGGAGAAGCTCATAGTCGGCCATAATGTCAGTTTTGATCGTGCACACATTAAGGAGCAATACCTGTTAAAAGTAAGTATTTAAAGGGTGAAATTGGTCTAATGTATATTTTTGTACTTTGCTATTTCTTTATGTTGTTTCATTACTTTTCTTCCTTTGGATTGTATCCTGGTTGTATGATTCACACAAGTAAGAAAGAGTATGTTTTCTTTCCTTAAGGGTTCCAAGGTGCGTTTTCTGGACACCATGAGCCTTCACATGGCCATCTCTGGGCTGACCGGATTCCAGCGCACTTTGTGGATGGCCAGTAAGCTGGGCAAGAGGAAGGGCCTTCAGGAGGTCAAGGAACACATAGAGAAAACGAGACAGAAGAAGGAGGGCCCAGCGGTTTGTGTCCTTTTCTTAGAATTTTTTCAGCTACAGCACATATAAACAGTGGTGATGTTGCAATTCCTCCTTAACTTGAAGTGTTAGGAGCGAGAAGTTAGGATGGTTTGCTTTTGGCATTAACATGAAGTCAGTGTAACAGGTGGTGTTTGTGTGTACAGATCGGCTCATGGGACTGGGTGAATATTAGCAGCATTAATAACTTGGCTGACGTCCATGCCCTGTATGTGGGAGGGCAGCCGCTGCAGAAGGAGGCCAGAGAGACGTTTGTAAAGGGCAGCATGATGGATGTCAGGAACAACTTCCAGGTGAGAGGTTCCTGATAAATCCCCTGTGTTAGTCATCGTTAGCTAAATGTATTCATATTAAGAGGTTATCTAAATGGCTAGTAGGATTTGGCTAGTAATTATCCTTTGCTGCCACCTACAGGAGCTAATGCAGTACTGCGCCCTCGATGTCCAGGCCACTCATGAAGTCTTCACAGAACAGCTTCCCCTTTTCATGGAGAGGTCAGTAAGTCCACTTCTCCCTTGACCCCAAACCCAAACTGATTCACTGCAGTACTCACAATGCTGCATGAACTTACCAATTAATTTTCTCTCCTCTATCTTTTTTATAAGGTGTCCTCATCCAGTGACGCTTGCAGGAATGCTGGAGATGGGCGTGAGCTACCTTCCTGTCAATCAGAACTGGGGGAGGTACCTGAACGATTCCCAGGACACATATGAGGAGCTGGAAAGAGAGATGAAGAAGTCTCTGATGAACCTAGCAGACGATGCCTGCCAACTTCTGCAGGATGACAGGTGAGGGGAACACTGCTTCACCACCCCGTTTGCAGAAGTCGTATGATAGCAAGGAAGGTGCCTAATGGTTATTATACACAAAATCATTGAATGCATCACAGTGAGCTCATTGCGATTATTGCAGCTGGTTGTGTATGTCCAGGTATGTAAGAGTGTATGATAGATAGTATAATTATGACAGATCGATGCTAAATTTGTGGTTCTGGAACTCCAAGGGGTCTGTTCTTTACATTCTTTGGATGAAAACACTCACTGACATTTTTTTCTGTAAGGTACAAAGAGGACCCCTGGCTTTGGGATCTTGAGTGGGATGTGCAAGAGTTCAAACAGAAAAAAACGCCAGCCAGCAAGAAGAAACGCTCCAAAATAGAAGCTGAAACACAAGCCTCCACTCCTCTTCCAGAGTGGGAAGAAGGTATGACCCCAAACCAAATACAACAAATACTTTTTTTCTTAGGTACTTATTAAATGAACAATTTTCATGCACAGACATGCCAAAATGAGCAACAGATGAGGTTATTCATTAGTGATGTTGTGATATAAGACCCAGGTCCACCTTCTGAAGAGGAGATGGCAGGCCCCTCCCCCAGCAGGTTGGCTGTGGAGAAGCTGAAGGAGACAGTGAGCAAGCTGCCTAAGAGAAGGCAACATCTGCCTGGACATCCAGCGTAAGATCACTCCCAAGAGCAACAGAGCCATCCAGTGTCCTTTATCTTTTTATTTCTCATGCCTTTGTCTCTGGTTGATCTCTTCTCCTCCCTCTTTCTTTCTCATCTTTCTATCTCTGCTTCAGTCATTTCCATTTTAATTTTTAATACCTCTCTTACTCTGTCATCAGGTGGTATCGTAAGCTGAGTGTGAAGATGTCCGAGGGGGACAGCTGGTCACCTGGAGCCAGCCTGATCAGTCTTCAGATGAGAGTCACTCCTAAGCTGATGGGTCTAACATGGGATGGCTTCCCCCTGCATTACACAGACAAGCATGGATGGGGCTACCTGGTGCCTGGACGCACGGATAACATGGATTCCCAGGAGGAAAACACAGGACCAGTATGCCCACACAGGTACTAAAAACAGCTGGTGCACTGCAAAGAAGACCGGCTGCTTTCTTGTGAAGTCACAAGCATAGCAGGGTAGTCATATTTGGCTTGGCGTTTGTATCAAGTTATTTAGTCTCACATACAGACTGCATATGTTGTACATGTGACTTGCATTAACATATCTTGTGTCCCGCAGAGCTATTCAGAGCGTGTACACAGAGCACTGTGAGCAGAACAACAAAGAGCGGCCTGAGTTCCTGGACGACAGTGTCTCAGATGACCTGATGTTGACAGACAGTTCAGTGTGGCAGAAGGTGCATGAGCTCATGATGAAATATAACTCAGATATTGTACCAATTTTGAAAGTCACTTTGTTACCTTGAGCCCTCTAGTGGTGAAGTAATTATATTGCAATGTAGGCAACTATACTTGACCAAAATATCTACATCTCGCTTTTATTGACTTACATAAAAGTAGGTGCGGCAGACTGGATGTTATGGCTCTGATCAGTGAACCCAGAGTGCTATTTTTTAAAGGTTTATGGCACCGAATTAATGAATGAGAAAGAGCTAATGTGCCCTGTGCAAGTCCCACCCTCTCATCACCTACACTTGGCAATACAGGTGATACATTACAATATGCTGGATTACTTGATGAGATCATTAAGCTTCTCAGTTAGGTCTCTTCTGCATCAGGCCCCATGTAAATATCTGAGCGGGATAATAGTGTGGAATGATACAGCCTGTCCTACAGAGCATGTCCTGACAGAGATGTGTTTCATAAATCCATCTAAGGCGGAGGAGTTGAGCCGCTTGGAGGGCCTGACCGAAGTAAATGGACCCAGAATGATGAAAACAAAGAGAAAAAAGGTACCTACATCCCAGCTGCTGTTAATACTGCAGCACCTGGATTTGATGTGTAAATTATTTTATGATTGTTGTTAATATTGAATTGCACTACTTTGCCTTGCTTATGCCCTTTTTAACTTTTTGTCATATGTTACCTTTTCCTATTACTGTGCAATTATAAGTTAGAAGTACAAAAATGAATTGAATGACTTTGAGTTGCTGTGTGAAATGCTTTTATTTATTTATTTTTTTCAGCAACAATCCCATAACCCCGATGAGAGCCACTGCCACTATCACCATGGAAATGGCCCTTACAATGATATTGATATCCCTGGCTGTTGGTTTTTCAAACTGCCCCATAAGGTGAATTCATCTTTACTAAGAGTGTCCTGAGATAACTAAACGAAACCATATTTTTGCTACAGGAATACAAATTAGCCTCCAGCTCAGCAGTAAATGTTTGTGTTCCAGGATGGTAACCACAACAATGTTGGGAGTCCTTTCTCAAAGGACTTCCTGTCTAAGATGGAGGATGGTACTCTGAGGGCAGGGAGGGGTGGGACCAACGCCGCACGCGCTCTGGAGATCAACAAAATGATGTCCTTCTGGAGGAATGCGCATAAACGTATAAGGTGCCTGTCAGTTTTAAGCACAAACAAATATTGTTCATTTTTTTGCATTATAGTCTTAGCTGTGTTATTGCCTTAGCCAGATGATGATGATGATTGAAGTCTTACTGTTTCTCTTGTTAGCTCTCAGATGGTGGTGTGGCTGCGAAAGGCAGACCTTCCTCGAACTGTCAGCAGGTTTGTCTGTAATATTGTCCTCTCCTCAATCCTCCATACACAGGAACCTGTATTCTTTCTTTATTTTTCCACTATTTTTTGATCAGCTCTCCACTGAGGCATATCAGTCAGAGCAATGGCTCTCAGTGCTACTGCTTTCCACTCCACCTGGTAGTTAATTACATTGAACTGGTGTAGTCACTGGCTGAGCGACACCTTGGACACCAGTTGTATAATCAGCTACCAGGTTAAGTAGAGGTGCTTTGGTTCTTTAGAATTGAGAGGTTAGAGTGAATGACAATGTTCTTATCTCTCAAAGACATGAAGAGTATGATGAGGAGGGGCAGTATGGTGCCATATTGCCACAGGTCATCACTGCTGGAACAGTAACACGACGAGCTGTAGAGCCAACATGGCTGACTGCCAGTAATGCACGGGTAAGAGGCAGAGACATGTTATGGGAACTCTGACCAAGACTGCTACGATGATTCAGGGGCTTTTTCAGACTGAGCTGCATTTAGCAGACAACAGATTGTTTTGGATGTACTGTGTTTTGTCTCCACAGCGGGACCGGGTTGGCAGTGAGCTGAAGGCCATGGTACAGGTGCCCCCTGGCTACCACATGGTAGGAGCAGATGTTGACTCTCAGGAGTTGTGGATCGCTGCGATGCTTGGAGAAGCTCACTTTGCTGGCATGCATGGTGAGATGTGTCCCTTTGAAGTCTGGCTGATCAGTTTTTTTGTTTGTGCCAGTTTGGCACATTCTGAAGTCCCAGCAGCTCACGCTAACTTACCCAGTGTTTCTCTATGCTGGGTTCAGGTTGCACAGCCTTTGGGTGGATGACCCTGCAGGGAAAGAAGAGCCAGGGCACTGACCTGCACAGCCGCACTGCTGACACAGTAGGCATCAGCCGAGAGCACGCCAAGGTGTTCAATTATGGACGCATCTATGGTGCGGGTCAGCCCTTTGCCGAGAGGCTCCTGATGCAGTTCAACCACCGCCTCAGTCAGCTAGACGCTGCCAGAAAGGCCAGACAGATGTACGCCCTGACTAAGGGCATACGCAGGTATGTGCAGCTGAGATAATTGGATAATGAATAAATAGTTTGTGCATGTTTTCTGTCTCCACAGCACACCAGATGCTGGATACTGTTGCAAAGTTGAGCCCTATTGGTGCATATTTATGTGTTTTGTGTTTGGCCAGATACCATCTGTCAGAGGATGGTGAGTGGCTGGTCAAGGAGTTGGAGGTGGAGGTGGAGAGGGAGGAAGATGGAAGTATCTCGCTGCAGGACTTACGCAAGATCTCAGGGCTGGCCGCAAAGAGGTGCTGGAGCCCGTGAAATTCAACATGAACACCACACTGACACTGTCCAAAAAAACACTAAATACAATAAATTAACAAGGCTAATACAGCATAGTGATACTCTCCCACATCTTCTCCCTGTTCTGACTGCCAACAGCTCCCGGAGGAGGTGGGACATCGTCACCAAGCGTCTGTGGACTGGAGGTACGGAGTCGGAGATGTTCAACAAGCTGGAGAGTATCGCCCATTCAGCTCAGCCAGCCACCCCTGTTCTGGGCTGCAGGATTAGCAGAGCTCTGGAGCCCACGGCAGTTAAAGATGAGGTGAGGCGGGATTGACCACACACTCATATCATCAAAGAGGCTTTTGAAACGCAGCATCTTGATATTCCGCTCACAGAACGTGACAGCCCACATCAAACGGGGCTTTGTTTTTCAAAGCCTAACACGCTTCATTAGTAGCACCGTTGGAGATCCATTGTCGTAAGAGCTGTTCCTGAAAATTAGTCATAAGTGGCTTTTAAGAAGGCTGATAAAGGCTCGGTAACAGGCAGCACTGACCATGAAACATTAACGGCCAATCGTTAAATGGATTTCATGCTGTGCAGAAAGGCCATTGTACTTGAAATCAGCCGTAGCCCTATAACCCAGACGCCAGCTTTATGAATAACTGTGAGCTCCAGCCTTAAGTAGGAATTCCTTCCATACCAACAGAGGTGCCAATAAGCACTCGATTTCCATGAGAAAACTATTAGGATATAAAATTGAAGAACAGTTTATAAATCATGAATAAAAAATGCTGCCTTTATTTTTCAAAGCAAGCTAAACAAGCCTATCAAAGCAAAATAAAGTTTAATTATTTATAACTTAAGATCCAAGTCTAGTTGTATAAATCAGGATGTTTTAAGAACTTTGCGCAGTGGACAAATACATTGCTGCATTAATATTTTGGGAAACGTAAACGAGCAGCTAAAACTGCAAGTGATCGACTGTTGTTGGAAATCAAGGCCCTGAATCGTAGAATCAAGTCTCTGTTTGAAAGTTGCCTATTTACATCCAGATAAGCAATTGAAGTTGCCATGTTTTGCGTGTCAGTTCATCACCAGCAGAGTGAACTGGGTGGTCCAGAGCTCAGCGGTGGACTACCTCCACCTGATGCTGGTGGCCATGAGGTGGCTCTTTGAGGAGCACGATATCGATGGACGCTTCTGTATCAGCATCCACGACGAGGTTCGCTACCTGGTCCAGAGCAAAGACCGTTACCGTGCAGCGCTGGCCCTTCAGATCACAAACCTGCTCACCAGGTCTGTATACAGCTGCTTATTTATTTCACCCTGTCAGAAGTTGCACTGTGGAGTTGTTGGTGACACGTACAGCATTTGTAACCCAGTGGTCCTGTCTCCTGCAGATGTATGTTTGCCCATGCGTTAGGCATGCAGGACCTTCCTCAGTCAGTCGCCTTCTTCAGTGCAGTTGACATTGACCAGTGTATGAGGAAGGAGGTCACCATGGACTGTGTGACTCCCTCTAACCCCACAGGCCTGGAGCGCGGATACAACCTCCCACAGGGTGAGTCCTGTACACATCGATCTTTATTTATAGAGCACATTTTGTACAATGAAACTTAATTTGTCACATTGGAGATGGGAAAAGTGCATAAAACAAAGTACAAAAGGGAAATGAACAATAAAAGGTAACATCAGTAATAAAATAAAGGGAATGCAGTCGAGGAGTTCCTATAATGAGTGAGGCTAAAAAGGAAAGTCTTCAGTTTGTGTTTCTATGGTTTCAGCTAACCTCAGATCTACTACTTCTCATAGTGTAGCCTGGAACTGATGTCAGTTTGGTACAAATTCAACTGCTATATTTACCACCATGTTACCACATATATACCAAATACCTCATACCACTAGACTTATTTTATCAGCAGCTGAAGAGAAAACTTGCAGTGACAACCATGGACTTTTGCAAATATAACAGGGAAGTAAATGAAATTCCACTGTTTTGGTTCTTATTAAAGATTTACTGTTTGACTTAACATCTCACAGTGCAGAATATAAATTCAACATTGCACAATCTTAAACATAAGCCACAGCCTACATATCAAAATACTAGAAATACAAATACAATATAAATATTTCTCTTTATAAAGGTAGCTAATAACACGCTTAAAACAAAGGGTACCATAGGAACAAATACATTTGTTTACATGCTTTTCCTCTCCAATTAATGTATACAGAATCATGTTCAACTGTCCAAACGTTCCACAGGTGACGCTTTGGACATCTACCAGATCATTGACATCACTAAAGGCTCTCTAGCTAAAGGAAAATAGCATGGTGTGGACCAAGTTACTGCCATTCAGAACAACTTTATATTGTGCTCACCATCACTGAGGGGCCACTCAGCAGCTGGTCAAGCTGAGGGTCGGTGAGGGACTTGAAGGATCTGCTTCCCTTCCACAAAAAAGGGGAGTCATCGGAAATGTGTGTGCATGTGTAAAAAACAGAGCAGCAGAACTTCAGCTCACTGTTTCCTCCTCTTCTGCTTGGGCTCCTGGGTCTCGTCTGCTTCATCTGAGCCTGTGGGCTGAAAGGAGTGGAAAGAGAAACGACACTGAGATCTCGTCCTGCCCAATGCCACCAGTATTAAGATTGTTCAGACTAGCGGAATGAAATGTTATATCACTCCAGACCAAAGTGCATTTAAAACTGATCTAAAAATGTGGTTCAAATGCATTCGCAATCAAGGAAAATCCAACGGTTACTACAATCTGGATACATTTGTAAATCACGGCTTGCTAGTTGGTTTGACTGAAGGAGGAGGGGTAAAAGGCACCATGACTGTGCGAGAGGAAAAGAAAGGAGGCCGACAGGGTTTGGAGCTGCCAGTTACAAGATGTTTACCTGCTGGCTGTCATCCTGCTCCTGTAGAGCTGCCTCCAGAGTGGCAGCGTTGATGCGGAAATCCCTCGAGGTGCTGAGCTTCATGTACTGCATCAGATTCACCTGGACAACAAATGTACAAGCTGTTTAAATATCAGTTGTGGTTCTGATGACACTGACAGTATTCAGGGTTATGGACCCCGTTTTATTTTGCACATTATTCTGTTACACATGTCTTGTTTTGTAATACGAGACCAATGTTTTGTTGATTACCTAAACCAATCAGCTCTCACATACCTTTGATTTCTTGGAGAGTGTGATGAGGTACTTCTCATACTGTTCGATGCTGAAGATCAGGTTAGGAATAGCCTTTGTCTCACGGAGAAGTTTGGCCTTCAGTGAGACAAGCACAAAATATTTGGATCACTGTTAGGTCTGAATGGACTACATCATGGCTGATTTTGTGCAAAGCCCAAAAGTTTTCATTGTATACTGTATTGGTTTGCTTTCCCTATCATAATAGAGATTAAAAAATATAATGGTATCCTTGAATTGCAGTCAGTCCTTTCACACAAATTGTATGATCACAGAAGGTTCTTACAGAGACTGCGACGTTCACATCATCCCTTTTCTTTTTCTTCTTCTTGTCATCTGCACTTCCACCATTGAACTCTCCACTCTGAGAAAACATGTCCATTGAAAAGATTTAAGTATATTTAAGTATTTAAGTACTTTAAGTACAAATCCACTGATTGAGCAGAAATTTCAAACTTGGTTTAGATTTTAGTCATCTGTTCGTTTTGAGCCGCACAGTTTATTTTCACCTTTGAGTTAAAATAAATTTTAGATCTTGTATGTTACTTGAGAATGAAGAATGAAACTTAGCAGTACCTGTGCGTATGTGATGAAGGAGTAGCACTGTGGCGTGAGGTGGGAGCCAGAAAGTTTGACCTGAACAGATGGCACAAAAAACAGCAGGATGAGAATGATGATGCCAAACACACTGGAAAATTCAACGAAGAAAACACTGCCTCAGACTCACCAGCTTCTCAAAGCGTGCTGGAAGTGCACCATGCTGGCTTGAGCACAGCTGGATGTACTGAAACGACACATGGGGGAAAAATACATGACACCAGGGAAATTCTATGAACTATCCATTTAATTAGAGATAGGAAAACAGTATACAACTACGCACATATTTGACCAGGGTGGTGAGGGTGGTGTAGGTTCGGCATAATTCTCTCAGCAGTGTGTCGGTGCAGGTGCCGGGCAGCAGGGCTGTCTGAACCAGCTCATTAAGAGCTGTCAAAAGGGTCCCAAGCTGCAGGGTCACTGCCTTCTCTACTGGATCCTGCTGGGCTGGTGTCTGGGTGGCCTCACCAACTGCTTCCAAAGACAAAAATGCACAGAGAACACTTCAAGCAACAGGAGTACAAATAACAAATAAATCCATTTTTTAAAATCTCCTCTCCAATTGTTCCATTAATCATCAGCATAAATGGCACCTTACCAGCACTAGATTTATCAAAGGCCAGCTGGCTTTTCTTTTTGGCAATCAGCCAGTCCACCTCATCAAGAACCCTGTCAACCTGAGACAGGACGAGCAGCTGGGGCAACAGATGAAAAAGTGATGTGGATGGTGAATATATTGAGCAGGTAGGTTCAAGGGTATCTAAGTCAAAGCCACAGACTTCACTGATTCAGATGGTTCCAGAAGCTTCTGTTTACTGTAAAAATAATACTCACTCCTGTTGTGGTGGCGGTCTTCATGTTGACGATGGCAAAGTGAGACTGCTTTTCCACCTCCACATCCTTTCCATACAGAGAGAGGACAACAGAAAATGACTCCATTCATAAAGTGATGTAATATTGACAGCTGAGGGAATTCAAGGCAGTTGCAGCTTGCTCATGGCATTCTGCAGTTTAGGGCTGTGAATGGTTAACTCACAATCAATTAATTGGATAAGATTTATTCAATCAAGCTGATCAGTGTGCAGCCTCCGGCTGAGCTGCATCAGTTTAAGTTTTTAGTGAAATCATTACTTGAATTCAACACAAGGGGGCGCAAAGTAACCACAAGAAAACAGACAAGGTTTATACAGCAATCTGTGCAGAGACACTGCACATTTAGCAAAACGAAGCAAAGTGATTAACTTTTGTTTCTGTTTGTTGCACAAATGCAAATGTTTCAAGTCTTTACATAAATTGTAATTGAGGAAAAACATGCACTGCATTTTCTACTATATGTCATTTCCCTGTTTTGTTTTCTGAGAAAGACTGATTATTACTGATGACGATCAATCCCTTTTAGGGTTCTGTGATACACATAAATAGTTATGAAACTCTTCCTTTCAATTTGATTGTATCTTCTCTATTAATTTTTAAGCTCCAGTGTCAGGCTAATGGCATTTTCAGTTTGGACTGCTGTAAAGTCAGTAACTGTGTGTACCTGATCAATATCTCCCAGCTGGCTATGGATGTCTTGGCACAGTTCCAGCAACAGGCCTGCAGGACTCTTATAAAGGACATGAAGGCTGAAGAGAAGGGAGAGCAGGCCCTTGGAGAAAGCAGAATCCTCTGACAGAGAGAAAGGCAAATCAAAACTCACCTCATGATTTCACGTCAAGACATAGTACAGTGTGACTCAGAGTGTGACTCACCAAAACTGGTCTCCTTGCAGATTTTCACAGTCCAGGTTACCATCTGAACAAACTGATCAGAAGGAGACATGTTAGGAGGACACAAACTGCCTTCCTTGTTCTACGAAGTAAACTTAAATACTTAAAGACGCCTACCTGTTGGGAGGAGGGCTTCAGCTGGCGTGACAGCACGCTCAAGATGCTGACCAACAGTTGAGCCTCTTTGCTGTTGAATTCCTCCTCTCCTCCACTCAGCTGTGTGAACAGTGCCCTCTGCACAGAGAACAGACATATAAGATGGAAAAAGAAGACTGAGCTGAGCTTAGAGCAAAGACATTGGATTTTCATATAGATGCTCAAACACAACAATCCATCCTTGATCACTAGAAATCACTATTGTGTAAAAAAGTTTGCTGTTGGTTCCTACTGTTATGTATTACATGGACCTCAATAGGGAATGTTCATATTAGGGAATAACATTTTAGCTTGCTATTGGAATGTCACTACTATCTTTATCAGTGCAAAAGCACATTAAACAGAAACACTGAACATGCATGACGCCACGTGAGTATCTTGAAACTGGTAAATAAAACCAACCAACGAGAAATACATTTCACACACCTGAAACTGTCGAATGTAAAAGAAGGTAATCTCTGAGACATTGCCATTGTCTGGCTCGGTGTCATCCTCTGAGATGTCTGGAAGAAAAAATGTATTGGATTTAGCACATTGTATTCAGGCATGAAATCAAATGCACTTCTTTTAGTCACTGCTTTTACAGGCCAAAATCCAGAACTTGTGTGTAAACATTTAATGATTCAAAGATCATTGGTAAGCTGGCACAGTTTTGTTGCTTGGAAGCTTTACAGTTTTAGCCTGTGTGTGTGTGTGTGTGTGTGTGTGTGTGTGTCTAACCCATGGCAGAGAGAAGCTGGGCCATCTTGTCTGGGTAGCGCTGTTGGCAGGTTGTGAAGATCCTGAGCAGGCCCTCCAGACACAGCAGCGACAGGCTGGAGCGCTTCTCCTTCCGCCCTGCCTCCTCTACCACACTGGGTATGTTAGTGTAACGCCACATCAGCACACTGCGAGAAACCAGTGGACAAAGAAGAATCGATCACAGGGAAAATGTGCTGACTCCCAGTTTCATTCCTTTAAAAGCACAATATGACTGAAGACTGCTTTCTTTATTTGAGTTTGTACTATACACAGAGGGCAGTTAAGAGCAAGTTTGATGTTTTTGTGACCTCACAAAGAGGATATATCCTTAGAATGCAATTATGCAATAATAACAATGTTAACAACAGCAACTGATAGGGTAGTTGGGTCACAATATGAAAAAAGAAATCAATGAGGTGATGGAACAAAACTTTAAAAGAATGTCCAACTGTATCTGTCTATGATGTCATATAGAATCTGTTGAAACAATAACAACATGCAAAGAATCAAAATCAGAATACTGCCCTAGACAAAAGAGTTTATGATGTCATAGACAGTAAAGGGATTCCAACCTCGTCATGTCACAGAGGAAGCGGAAAGTCTTCTCTGCGTTCTGTCCGTCCGGCCCGTCCGTGTGTCCCGTCTCCTCCAGCTGCTGGATCTTCTGCAAGGCCACGCATACTGCATAACGCAAGAACTCTCCACTGGAGCGCAGCACTGACAGAGCCTCCTCTCTGCTCTGACTACTGTCTCTGCAAAATAAATAAATAAAGAAAATAATAACACAATTATAATCATTCAGTTTATGTGCACACCATAATTAGATCTGAAGTAAAAAATTATATTGTTTTCTTGATGGGAATACTACAGGGCTGCTATGGGCCAGTGACTCTTGTTACAATGCAAATTTGATTATCCATTCATGCCACAACGCATTAGGTGACAGCTATGGACACACACAAATTGGGTCACAGCTCACACTGCAATCAGATCTTCTAAAATATATGCAAAAGTAGTCAAGCTCCCATGGTGGCTGAAACTGAATGCAGTCTATTTACCATCCAGTCAGTGCATTTAAGTAATGTATAGACACTGAGGGAGAATGGGAAAAAAGCAATGCATTCACAAATTTGAAGAAATGCACTGTTTTATATCCAAAATATGGATGTAAACGTGTGCAACCTCATAAAGTATGAAATTATACTAAGTACAACATAAGTAAACAAACATCGACAGCATGTACCTGAAGAGCATGGTGAGTAGTGTTGACACAAAGCCCATGGTGAGCAGACTGCGGGGCGTCTTGTTTGAGAACGCTCGACCCTTTCCGGATTTCTCCCTCAGGATCTCAGCCAGCTTGTGGTAGCGGCTGAACAGCTCCATGAGCTCTTCAAAACGGCTTTTACTGAAAATACCACATGCAAGGCCACAAACATTTTCAGATTGGTAAAACACACCACTGTATGAAGATTCATGATACATAAAACCTGTGCCATTCAAAGACAGGTGGTTGTCACTGTACCTGTAGTTGGCTTTGATGTAGTTGTACTCAATAAGCACCTCATACACTCCCATCACCAGCACAGCATAGATATTATTCTTTATCCCAACATTGGATCCCATGGAAAACTCTGCTGATTTGTCCTAAATGGCACAAAGAGATGACTTACTCAAGACGATATCCAATATTTAATAACATATTGTGTTGTTTTATACAAATTCTATTCCTTTATTCTAATCTATTCCTATAAGGTTTATGAACATGGATGGCACATTTCTCAAAACTGTAGTGTGTGCAATGAGGACATATTCAATACATTTGCAGCTGACAACAGCTGATGAGCTCCACCAGAAAATATTCTCCAGTTAGTGTTGACTATAATTACTATGCTTTGCTTTTGCACATCTCATAAGGAATTCCATATTTTTCTCCACCCACCACAAATTACTCATTTTACAAAAATCACATTTTGGGCTTCTCCTCTTCAGAGCCTCACACTACATATGTTACTGAGGTCGCTGCTGTTACTCTATGGGCAGATAAATCCAGAAAGGAGGAGGATTAAAGGCACACTACATTACTCCACCAAGCAAAGCCTCTGAATGTGCCTGCCCGTTGATGCGTACCAGCTCAAAATCCTCAAGCTCACTCTTGATCATGCGTCTTGTCATGCTCTCTAGGATAGTTTGTAGTTCAGACTGGTATCCCCCCTCCTCCTCATCTTGGTCATCATCATCATCGCTGTCGGCAGCGTTGAGGTGAGCTGACGGTCGTATGCTCTGAAGCCACAGCAGGCAGTGGACAGTGCAGCTCACCAGGTGGGCCTGACGAGGAACAGACTCTACTTACGGCAGACATCACCACAGTAAAATTTGCATGTTCACAAGCGGATAAGCAGGCATGCACACACTTGCATAACGGCTGTAATGTGGATGGCGTACCAAGGGCTCCTGTAGAAAGACTTGGTCTCCATGGGCAGTGATGCATGGTTCCAACTTGACTGGGGGCAAGAGGTCTTGTTCAGGCTCGTAGTACCTCTTCAGCTGGGGAACACACAGATGTGACATACAGCTCTCCATGCATGCGGATAACATGGGTGGCAGGTCATCATAAATTATATATGTACACACGCATACACAGTACACACACATACTTGTGAGAAGAGGGTCTGCATGATGGAGCTTGCAAGTTGGGAGTTGCGACGGAGAACATCATGGAAGCCCTAAAATAGGTTAGAATTTGCTTGATCAATATAAAACTGGACTTTTCACATCTTCAAGCAGTAGAAAAAAATAATTTGTTCCTCAAAGCATCAGGACTATCAGTTGTGTTTAATAATTGTGTTAATATATCACTAAATTCTTGTAGCCCTATGAATGTCACATAGTTGTCATGTACTTTTAAGTATACATGATAAAAAAAAAAACAAAAAAAACACATAGTGATAGTAGTAGTCTGACCTCGTAGAGCATGAGGCGTACATCAGCCTGCTGGCCCAGGCAGCGACGAAGGCTGCTGAGGATCTCCAGACAGAACGCCTCATTGGCAGCAGAGTTGTAACGAGAGTGAACGTCCACTTGGATCTGTTCAGAAATCCACAAAGACAGTAAATGTAACATGGACTGCATTCACAACTGCACATTTTTTTTCACAGATATATTCATCCTTACAGCAAATGCACAGATGCACACTCGCCTATCGACAGACCACATACACACACACAGCTCCATTTACCTGACTGGAAGAGATGGACTGGCTGCACTGGCTTGAGGCCAAGCTGCCCAACACTTTGAAGTTCTTTAACAGCAACAGGAAGCCAGTCACCGCAGATTTCCTTCCATCCAGTTGGCTAGAAGAGACAGAAGGGTGTGAGAATTGGCTGTTATTTGAAAAGGTAGATATTCTTTTATTTTGATTATTAGATGTCCTCAAATGCATTAACTGAAGTGTAATTTATTAAGTGTACTGGGAGTACTTGTTAAATTAGGAATGATGTAGAAGACAGTTCATACCTGGAGAACATGGCCTTGCGGAGAACTAGAATCAGAGCATCTTTCAAGGACATGCTGACCTTCAGAAGGGGCTGGATATCAAAAACAATAGAAAAGTTAAAATGTACCACGGAACTTTGACATATCAATAAACATTTGTTACGTTCAATGTAATGCCAAACAAGTTCCACACAATAATGATTAAGCCTATCAACTACCATTAAAACTGATTTTGAATATCGCAGAGAGGCCTCTACATTGTGCGTGTCTGTGTGTTAGGTACCTGGACAGCTTTCAGAAGGCCCTGCACAGTGGCCAAAGGAAGGTATGACAGGTGGTCAAATGTCTCTGTCACCTTGGAGGATGACTCCAGGAGGATCATGGGAGCAGAGACCACGATGTCAGAGAAAAGGTCTGAAAATACAGAAGATAAACAATCAAGTGAAACTGGAAACAATGTCTTTCCAACTAAAATGATTAGAACTGGAGTGTTGCTTCCTATGTGGAAGTACAAAGGACAATGTGTGGAAGCTTTATTCCTCTTTCACAACTAAAATGATAAGAAACTGCAGCATACGTGGAAGCTGGGATGAATTTGTAGAGGAAGTATTACCTATGAAATGATTGACAGGTGAAGCTGTCTTTGTGACTAATCGATTCAGGACTTGCTCCAGTATCTCTCCTCTGATAGGCTCATGCATCTGTGTTTAAGAAACAGCCAGTAGTAAGCACACCCTCCATGGAGAGAACAGGATATATACAAGAAGTCAGTGTTGATACATTTAGGTCATGAGAACTCTGCAAAATGAAAACTAAGTTGTACCTTAAAGCCCTCCAACAGGACCCGGCCACCCAGCCTACAAGCCTGCTGAGTCGGGGTCTTGGCTATGGCGGCAGACCCTTCTGATGCCTTGCCAAATGGCCCAGGTCTGGGTCCAAATGTGTCCAACAGGAAGAAGCCCAACTGGACCAGCCCCTGGGTCACATGATCCCAACCAAACACACTGCATGGATGGAAGTGTATCATTCATTAACAAACTCTTAAAGCATATTGGTAAAATCATACAAACAAATCTGCGTGGAAGATTATGTAAAATCATGTTCATGTGCTGGATGTTTGAAACAGACAACTGTTTTAAAACTCTAACCTGTTCTTGACTGTGCCCAGGATCATCTGCGCCACACTACAGTGCTGAGGCAGGAGGTCCTGCAGGAATTTGGACCCCTGCTGCAGCTGCTCATCTTTGAAGCTTTTAATGATCGCTCCTTTCAAAAGGTCAAACACCTGCCCAGACCAGGGAACAAAAATGTGTGAGCATGATATCTGCAGCACAGTAAGACTAAGAAGAATGTAGGATAACAGGTTGCAGAGTTCACACCTGCTCCTCATAGCGCTGGATACGTGCCACTGAGAGCAGCAGAGCAATGCTGAAAGGACACAGCTCCCCACAAGATGTCTGCGAAGAGGCAGTTTAAGATTTAGTGTACCATATGTAACAGTGTGTATAGACATTTCTGCAGAATTATGTAACTCATTTTCAGTGATGGAGATAAATCATTAGCAACCTTGAAGCTTTTAAGGAACTCTCTCCCGAGTTCGTGGTCCAGTCGAATAGCGAAGACTATGTGCAGGATAGTAGTGCCCTCCACATGCCTCAACTGGTCCTGTGGAATGGACTGAACCTCTAGATCCATGCTTCTGAGGGAGAAACAGTGACAGATATGAAAAAGGAAGTAGTAGGAAAAGAAATTTAGAGAGAATATGTCTATGTATTGAGTAAGTTGCACCATCTCTTCACATGCAACTAATGTGTCACTTACTCTCCATCTTTCTGTTCTTCCTCCTGGCGAAGGTCTTGCTCCTTAAAATAACAGATGATTCCATCCAGGATCTGCTTCTTACAACCCTAGCAGACACAATACATTAGGCTGTTAATTCACAGAACAAACTTCAGTTCCAAACTGTGGATTAGGCAGACAATGACAGACAAACACACACACACACACCTTTGCAGATAAAAGCAGCAGCTGGTAGACCAGCGGTGGGATCTCCTGCAGTTCCAGTTTGAGGAACATCCTGACCACCTTCTCCACCAGGAACTGCAGCTCCTCCGGTGATAAGGGTACATCCCTGTAGTCAGGCAGACACAATACAATATATTCTGGGGGCATTAAGGGCAGCAGGCAGCACATAAAACAAATAATTAAGCTGATAATAACATGAAGCAAAATTTAAAAGACAAAATAACCCTTAAAGAAACTGAATAAACTGCTGAAAATGGACAACCTGAGAGTTAAAGATCTTACCTGAACATGGTTGTCAGGTGAATCACAGACTGTGTGTCCCATCTGCATGAAAACATAAATTAAAGCCACGGTTGACAAACCTCTGCTAAAGATATGAACTGAGGGTCTAATCTTTTAGAGGTACTGTACATGCTTCATCTCAGTGCTGGTGGCTGATCTGCTGTCATGACTCCTGTATAGTACAGTCAAATCAAAACACCTTTCATGTTTCCATGCAGAGCACATCCTCACCTACTTGAGCAGAGACTGTTGATCAACTGTTTCTTGTATTCCTCTCCGCTGAGTTCTCCTGAATTTAGGACAAAATCAGACAGAAAATCAGATGAAAAAAATAGTAGTTTAAAAGACACAACTTAAAATAAGAAGGCACCAAAGCTAAGTATTTATTGATACCTTTGCCATAAGACACGGCCTCACATGCAGCAAGTGCGGTAAGCACAGTAGGAAACAGTTCCAGGGATTTTCCACTGCTCATCTTTCCCCCTTTGATAGCTTCAGCAAAAAGAGATGCCAGTTGTGCCAGAGATGGTCCAGGCAAATTATGAGTCTACAACAAGAACAATAAAAAGGTATTACAGAAATTACATAGAAACAATTTTAGTTTTGTCCCACCATGCTAAAACATAAGAATAAGGTCTAAAAGGAACAAGAGCTCAGATATTGTGTACCCAAAAGATCTATGAAACTTCTAAAAATGCAGAGAAGGCAGCTTAATAGACTGTGTATAACTTGTACAAATGCCTGTAGAATTCAAAGATCATGCATGACAGTTTCCAAAATTATCTTAAATTATCATTCATCTTAATTTTCCTTGTCGGTTCCTTTCAGAGGAACTGGGAATTTTGATGGTCAACAAACTAAAAACTCTAACTTTGATCAAATGAATCATCACTTCTGTCACGTTTTCAATTACTCAACAGATTTCAGCATTGTATTCTGTGACCTGTTGTACCAACCCATGACTCATATCCTTGCGTGCCAAATATAACCTCAACAGGGGCAGCAGCTGATTAGTTTACTCACTTGATATAACATGTTACTGTCTTCTGGCTGGTGAGCATCATTATTATGGGAAGCCACTTAGATTAAACTGTCATAGAGATTACAGTGGAAAAAAACTGAATCTTGCTGGACATAAAAAAAATAAATAGCTTAATTGAGCTTTTTTCACCTCCAGCATCAGTAGTCCAATGATATCAGCTGCCACCTCAGTCTGGAGGTCTCCAGACTCACACAGGGGGATGCAGTGCTGATATAGGAGCAGTCTGCGGTTTGAGCCTTCAGGGGCGCTGGGTGGAGAGCCTGACAGAAATCACACTTTTTATGAGAGGGCTCAAATGCACAGACATCCTTAAGTTGGCCTCTGCATGACGATACAGATCTTAACATTTGCAAGGCTGGTGAATTATGATGTGTGATGATTTGAGTCCCACAATGTGTATCATTAGGGAATACAATTACCTGTACACCACAACATACCTTTAAAAATGCCTTTGATCATTGCACCTATCTTTTTACCCTTCAGTGCACTGTTCGTGATCATACTCATCAACTAAGAGGACAGAAAACAGATAACAGGGGTGTAATTCATTTTAACATTACTAGTCATCAAATTTAAATTTCAGACAGCGAAGAATGCTAATGTTAGCGTTAGATAATTGAGTCAGGTTGATAAAGTACCTGATCATCTGTTAGGGACGACAGGTAGTTTTGAAGCTCTGCTGTGCTGTCTCCGTCTGACAGCGAGACAATCTTCTCCATTTCAGCCCTCATATTCAACCAAGAACAGATGCACAAATACAGATCGCTGGGTGGAAATGTTAAGCTGAAAATAGCAAGAAAAGAAAGGTTTGTGTCTTGCAAGCTCGTAGTGAAATGTTTCATCTTACAAACGAACAGTTGCGTTCTTCTACTATAAACAACTGACAACTGATAAAACTAAACCATGAATAAAAACATGAAATACCTCTGTTGGTCGATAGTTTAGTTAACTTGATAGTTCGTCATGAAGTTTAGTATACTGCGACGGCGGAAAACCCTTTCATAATAATGCTTCACTGGCTTCACACAAACCTCCCGCCAGTACACACTTCCTGTTATGTCACGGTTGCCAAGTAGCTTACAAATTATCCCACAATCACAGTGTCTCAATAAAGAGCTTTACCATTTTAAATGTCAAAACATCCTGTTGTTCAGTCACAGCTGCAAAATAATATGCCAGTTTTTTTGTCAGATTTGAGAATATTTCACAGTATTGCTGCCAAAAAGTCAAAAACCTGATATTTAAAAAAGGGTTTTCTACAAATCTGTCAACCCCGTTGTTTCCAAGGCACGCCTGGACATGCCTTCACATCATAGATATACTATGGTTTGTAGTTATGTATACTGCTGAAGTAGCAGATGAAAACCCAACGTCCCGTCCCACGTTTCTATTTCACCCTGCAGCAAGGTAGTTTGAACAGACCAGACTGACAGAGCTTGCACATATTTGCTTATGGTATGGTTAGCTAACATAATGTGTGCCAGCGATAGCTGTGTGCTAATAACAAACGTAAAGCTAGTCGGCTAACATTACCGTTCACAGATAAGGACACAAACTTGCCAGAGATTGTATAAGCAAGTAAGTTCGCAGGGACAGTGGACAATCTTTTTTGGCATCTTCGTACCACGAAATAAGGTAATTATGACAGTGAATAGAAACGTAGTCATAGACTAATATGACATAATGCAAAGCCTCGAAGAACGGGCCAGTGGCGCAATGGATAACGCGTCTGACTACGGATCAGAAGATTCTAGGTTCGACTCCTGGCTGGCTCGAAACTTTTTCATTTTCAGCATCACTTTACATAGGATATGATGATACCTCCGCTGAGTTTAATTGGAGTCGATTCCAATCACTCGTATCGATTCTAAAAGATTCTGCAAAAACGATTATATTTTTGGCCACAACACGTGTGTCTATGGGCATTTGGCGCTGTTGCTTCACTTATCAGTGAGGTCACGTAACTTTGGAGACCTTGGGGACCTCCGACATAAATGTAAACGGCGATGTGAAGCGTTTAAATGTGCGAATTACTCAACTTTAGCGAGCCGCTCATATTCTTTTTATCACGTCTTTATGTGTTAGATTTAGATACTTTACTTATAATGCCGTGTTTTATCATATGGGTGCTTACAGTTTTCTGCGTAGAAATAAAGTATATCAACCATAGTGTACGCTAGTAACATCGCTAGCATGTTTCTTCATTCTGGCTATATATATATGTTTCCTTCATGTGATTATCTTTAAAAAGAAACAAATGGAAAATGTACAGTATATAAACGTGAGAACAATATTCTACACATATTTGATGTTCTCATTACACCAACCGTTTAATTAACAAGCCATTTTTGTAATCTATTTTCGTACCTGATCACATAGGAAGGTCTATTAATTGCATCCAACTTTATCAATCCGCGCTCTCAATTATTATTTTTATTTATTTATTTATTTATGTATTTATTTTTTTACATTTCAACAAATAAATCACAAAGTAGCTTACAAAGTATGATTTGACAGTCAAATTAAATATCTTGTATATTTAGCATTTTCCAGGCAATTGCCAGAATTTACATTTCAGGCTTTAATTCTTGACCTGTCTTTCCTCTGGGATTCGAACCAATGTTGAATGATATTTATAGGCTAACGTTACCCAATTAAAAAATAGCGCGATGAAATTCAGACACTTCCTCTGTGAACGGCCTCTTGTGCACATTTAACGCAATAGGCTACTCCAGCGTTTTGGGCAAAATATAATTGTCCGACTTACCCAGAGACACAATATGTTCAATACCATTTTCACTTCTGCTCGTCAACTTGTTCTTTTGTCATGTTATGTTAGCTTAGCATAAAAAAAATTAGACCACCTCTTATGGAGAACAGACCTATGTTGGAACATTCAAGATTGAAGTTGGACAAAACAAAATTAAGACCACAATTTTCATACGTGTTCACTGCTACTAGTAAAGGTAATTTGTTTTTCCACATCAAACTACCTGTCCGCCTGTGTAGGTTCAGTGACCAGTTATTCTAGCCACCTGCGCTTTTCAACGCTACTTCAACGCTCGTATTTAAGCGCTCCGACGTCACCAGAACGTTTCCGCCCATGCGCGCAAGGGCAGAAGGAGATCAGCCAGACTGCAGCTGATGCATTTGTTATGGTGATGTAATGTTGCCTCTTTGGTGACTACGGATGGCGGTGTGTGCCAGGCTCTGCGGAGTGGGTCAGTCGCGGAGGTGCCGGCGGCGACAGCGACATAACCAAGAGGACCAGGGAAGCGATTCCGACATGGACGAGGAGGAAGAGGAGCGGATCGTGGGCCACAAGCAAGCCGAGGTCGGCGGCGGAGGCCCGGACAGCACCGCCGCCGCTGCAGGGCCGAGTGACGCTTCTCCTGACTGTAGCAGCGCTGGTGTCAACAGACTGGGGTTTCTGGATCGTGCAAACACAGGACCTCCAAATCCTCAATCCCTGTTGGATTTGCCCCCGGAGCTACTGGTGGAAATATTTTCACTGTTGCCCGGCACAGCGCTACCAAACGTCGCCCTCGTCTGCAAGAAATTTAGGCAAATCCTCAACACGGAGACCATTTGGAGAAGGCGATGCATGGAGGGTAAATAATGCAGCAGCCGCTCTGTGTGGAGACGATTTGTGGGCCATTTAACTGTCATGTGGTCGGTCCTGCATGTGTCACTTGATCGTACTAAATGTACAAATAACCATCAAAATAATCAAATGTGTTTGTGTGCACTTTGAGCTACGGAGAGATCTTGTCATTAGAATGCCAAGCCATTTCTTTATTGTCGACTGCTTATGTGCTCCGGGGCTCTGTACTCTGGTGCCTCGGGAATGAATTTCCCTAAAAGCTTTTATATTGATCTGTACGGGAACCGGAAGGAAATTACCTTAATCCAGTCAGTGCTCCTATCGGTCACTGCTGCAGAAAATAAACCAGGCCTGCCATGACACTATTAGGCCCAGTTCTGTCATAGGCACACAGGCATGTTGGTGAACCGGTATGAGTCACTAATTTAATCGTGTCCTTTCCACCTCTGTTGACTGGAGATTATGTTTGGGCTGCTAGGCTCCCTGGCTGCTATGAAAATTTCTTGGCCGGCTGTTCCTAGATAATGAGTAACAAGGTGGTCAGTGTGATAGTCTGCTTTACTCAAAGTAGATCAGATAAGAGAATGTTTCATGGTGTTATGCTGGGTGTTTTAATCAATATTAACTGTACAACTGCCGTAATGCTTTGCACCACAATACACATTATTGCAAATGCTAAATAACAGCCCCAAATAGGCTGCATCATTTGTAACCTAGTGGGTCTGTAACCACTTTGTTATTTACACTGGGTTAAATTTTCACTCCTGTTACAGCCTGCTGTATATTTCTATGACCCCTATGTAGAATTTGGGAGTGTGTACTTCTGTCATGGCCAGTTTCATATTAAGCCTCCTCCTGTTTGTATCTCTGTCCTCAGAGTTTGGCATGAGAGAGGATCTGAGGAAGATGGAAGTGGGAGGCGTATCCAGCCGGGATCTCTACGTAAAACGTGAGCTTGACTTTCAGTAAACAGCTGTCAGGTGACCCATGAAGTGTTTCAGATATTTTGCGAATTTCACTTCCACCAATTCATTCTAGTTCAAGTTTATTTGGACCGCACTAATCACTTTTATAGGCCCACAGTATATACAGAACAAAAACAGCGTCCCCTGACCCAAATCCTATGATTGCCATCTATTAATTGTCTGCATCTCCATCTCCACCTAAGTAAAGTATTTATTTTCTATCAGGGGAGGGTGGTGGTTCAGATGTGATGGTCACCTCACTTTAACCCTTGAGATCTCCTGACTGTTGACTGCTAACTGCAGTAGATTTGAAAAAAAGAGAAATTTCACCTTGAAAGTGGAGTACCTTCTTTAATCCCAGACTTTTGATTTTACAATTTCATTTTTTTGATGTGACATTTTCCAGCCTTTTTTTAGTGGGTTGGGAATCCCAGCCTTAACAAAACATCAAGCAGAATGGTGTCACCTGTTGGATCTTTGATTTATTTGTTTATTGGGCACACTATGTTCACTAAAGTACCGAAGTCAGCTGAGTGCTATACACATACCTGTGTTGTACCTGTCCAGGTGTCAACCCTCGGGTCAAGTCTGGGCGCTTTATGAAGCTCCTCCCTGACTACGAGCACATGGACTATAGGGACGTGTACATGTACTGTATGTAGTGTGCTTCAACTTGGATGGCATTTATTGCCCGCAGCATGTGTGGTGTGTGTGGGATTCTATTAATGTAGTTTGCAAGCAAATGGATGCAGCCATATTATGCATCCAGTGTGTGAAAGGGATTTGTGGTGATTCTCCTCAGTACTGTTTTCCTTTCACAGTCAGTCTAAAATGGGAGGTCAGGTAACTTGATATCCTATGTGTGTGAGTGTGTGTGGGTGGGTTGGCATTTTACACTTTCTTCCCTTTGGGTTTAAACAGACTGTCCCCTTAATGGAGCCGTAAATGATCACACATGAAAAAACATTTTGTGTGGTTTGTAACATTTCGTGTCTTGTGTTTTAACTGTGCATGGGAGTGCATCAAGGTGGCAGTGAAGGAACTGACTGGCTTGTTGCATTTTTGTGTGTTTGTGTTCCAGTGCTTCACCCATATAGACATATCTTGGGCCTGTGGCAGCCTGACATAGGACCCTATGGTGGACTGCTCAATGTTGTGGTGAGTACAAAAGACTTTTTTAATGTTTCCTGGCAGTGAGGATAAATCACACAAATCAGTCACCGCATCTAGCTGACGAATGTATTGTGGTGACAGTAAGCAGCCACTCTGGCAGGCAACCCAACCCTAATGTTTAGGATGATCTATGTCTTAGGCATGTGAAATATTTAAAGCGTTTTCATTTCAGGTGGACGGGCTGTTCATCATCGGCTGGATGTACTTACCACCTCATGACCCTCGCGTGGAGGATCCCATGAGAAGGCGGCCGCTGTTCCGCATCCACATGTGGGAGAGCAAAAAGGCCACTGTGGAGTGTATGTACGGACACAAGGGCCCTCACAAAGGAGATATACAGGTGAGTCCTGACAGTGCACTCTCTTATCAGCAGATTAACCTATATACGGGATGGAGCATTTTGGGAATTTTCTGTTAATATTCAGGATGACACCTGTGTATGAGAGTGTGACACACTCCAGAATTTGGAGGATATTTCTCGACAGGAATTACCAATGCTGCTCTTGAGGTTCCAAATGTAGGCCATCCTCTAATATGTTTCATTAAGCCCGTAATGTTTTTTTTAAATTTTTTAGACAGTGAAGAAGGATGAATTCTCTACCAAATGTAACCAGACTGATCACCACCGCATGCCAGGAGGCAGGCAGGAGGTGAGGCGTTAATGAGGTTGTCTCGCTTTATCACGTTTTTCAAGTCCGTGCACTGTGGTGATGTCGAAATTCAAAGCGTGTTATCAGCATGTGTGTTTGCGTTTGTGTGTGTGTAGGAGTTTAGGACATGGCTGGAGGAAGAATGGGGGCGGACACTGGAGGATATCTTCCATGAGCACATGCAGGAGCTCATCCTCATGAAGTTCATCTATACTAGCCAATATGAGTACGTCTCTTTCTTACTTACTTTCTCTATACCAGCTGATATCGAGAGTGTCAGTGGAGTCCATGTCAGCAAAATAAAAACTTCAGTAGCTTTAATTTTCATGCTCAGAGAGGGCAAAATGATTTCTGTTGAAAAGTTAGGAGTTGCCATATATGTATATGTTATATAAATAGAGGTTCAGATAAAACTGTGGCCCTTATAAGCTTTTTTTGTTATATTATTATTTTTTCCCAGTAACTGCTTGACGTACCGGCGGATCTACCTGCCTCCTCAGCTGCCCTCTGACTTGCTGCAGCCAGGCCTCTTTAAGGGCACCTATGGCAGCCACGGCTTGGAGATTGTGATGCTCAGTTTCCATGGAGTAGCTGCAAGAGCCACTAAACTCACTGTGAGTTCTAATTCGGTCAATTGCACAGCCCCCCCCTCCCTTTTTTATTTAATTATTTGTATTATTAATATTATTATTGATTGTGTTGTTGTGGGGACCTGTGAATAACCAGCAGAAATAAGTGTGCATGTTTCAAAATGTCTTACTCATGTGCATGTCAGTCCTGCAAAATTGTGTTGTCATAGGCAGAACTGGAGAGTAACCAAGTATGTATTTACAATTTTTAAGGTACTTGAGCATTTCCATCTTGTGAGACTTAATATTACTCCACTGCATTTCAGAAGGAAATATTGCAGAATAAGGTGTGTATAAGGTGATAGGTGTGAAGGTGGCATATCTTCACCCAATCCAGCTACTTGTGGTGCAGACTGTAATTTTTACCCCATCCTACAGGGAGACCCCAACGTCCCTGCAGGGCAGCTAACTCTGGATGTGGACTTGAGCCGGCCCGTGGTCCTCCCAGACCTGGAAAGCCAGCGCAGTATAGAGGAGCTGTCCCGTCTGGTGCTGGGGGTACACGAGGAGGTACAGAGGGAGGCGCAAGAACAGGCCAAAGGCTCTTCCACCACCCCTGAAGATGCAGCAGAGGGGGCCTGCGGTGGTCCCAGTGGAGAAGAGGCTATGGACGCAGACCCTGGAGCCTGCTCAGAGAGCTGCCAGCCTGGCCCCAGCAGCTCCACCAGTCCCCCTGATGCCCAGCCCTTCACTCTGCCACAGGGGGTCATGGCTCGCAATGAGGTGTATCCCCGCACCTGCAGGAAGTGGTGAGTAATAACTTTGCTAAAGCACCTGGGAAATGTATATAAACTTATATAACTCCTATTTTGCAGCATGGCCTCATAATTTTAATTGTAACTTGATTGTGTTACTGTGCTTTCCATTTGCCCAGCATCAGTGGAGTTTGACTCAGTGCACCTGTTGTTCCTGAGCTGTTTAATGCTTCTGCTGCAACATGTTGACCCATATTTTTGAAAGTACATTGTCCATGACAGGCTAAAATATTTGAGTCCGATGTGTTTTGAATACATGTGTGCACATGATAGTGGTTTAACGCATCTGTTGTCTTGCCCCTTGGAATCTTTGTCCTATCACTAATGCAGTTGATTTGTATCAATCCATTAAGTCTGTCATGAATCAAGATGATCCATTTTTCTTTCTGTAAAATCATAAAGCAGTTATTCCAAGATATTGATAATTAAAAATTATGATCATAATAACTGTCACCATGCTACTATTTTACAGTAGGCACTGTTTGCAGTATCTACAAGACCGTAATCCCTCAAATTCACAGCTACCAATATATTGATTGACTGATATATTGATGTTCTTCCATTTCAGTTTCTATGGGACAGGCCTGATCGCTGGGCATGGGTTCACAAGTCCAGAGCGCACGCCGGGGCTGTTTGTGCTGTTTGATGAGGACCGTTTTGGCTTCATCTGGCTCGAGCTGAAGTCTTTCAGCTTGTACAGCCGCCTGACGGACCACCTAGCCCACGCTCATGCCCCAAACATGGAGCGTTTTGAGGCCATGCTGCGCAACATGCAGTCCTGGACATCTTGATGCACCATGCTTAGATTCCCCTCCCACACTACAGTACATACACTACAATACACAATACACTCATCACACACAGATCACCTCTGTCCCTCCCTGCGGTAACCATTACTACCACGTTAGCTGATGACTTTAATCTTCCAGCTCCTATCTATATAGGCTTAACCAACACAGGGTTTTACTGTCTGATAAAGGTAGTTATGTCACCCTGACTTAGCGCGCTCACACTGGTATTCCCATACATGCACTTTGAATGGCCTCCCCTGTCACTTTTTATCACCTCACCTCAGTATGACCTCAGTATCTCTGGTGCAGCATGATAACAGGTCACATGATATCAAATTTCTCCTTGACAACTTTTTATTTATTTATTTATTCCCAGCAGGAGAAGAGGAATGATATTTCATACCACTTATAATGGATCAAACTGTATGTGCCTCTGATTCTAAAATGTACACCATGTCTGTACTGCGTAGTGCTTGAAGAAGAAAGAGGTGTCCTATATATTCTACTCTGTGGTACTATCATTATTTTAATGCCCAACATATTGAACTGCATGCTGCATTTTATTTAGATCTAACTGCATTATACCTATAACCCATTAACACGATGACACAATTTTATTTTTGTAAAGCAGCATGCCTTGCTCTGGATTTAGTTTGCTTTATGGACATCACGGAATAGAAAAAAAATCTACATCTCAGGTGTTTTTTCTCTTTTGCCACTGTCAATGAAAGTAAACCAGGAACAGCCCTTTTTATTGGCTTCATAAAACGGGACGTGTGCATAGTAAAGTTACATTCGTTTCCGTTACTTGTCCAATTGAAATCTTGAATGACCCGTAACAGCTCGACACTTTTCTGACCATTGACAAGTAAGCTTATGCTGTCTTATCTGACACTGTAGCCACATCAGCCAGCTTTGGACAGACTGATAGCTTACTGCCCTTTGAACAGGAATATCTTTGTTCACGGTATGTGTCGGCTCATGGTACTACATGTAAAATTTCCGATTCATGTCACCCCACCACATACAGTACTATATTATAAGTTTGAAAGATGTTGTGATGCAATAGAGTAACCTAACCATTACATGAATAAGCTGGTTTTAGAAGAAGCATCAAAACAATGAAGTTTCTGTGCGTGTATACTTATGGTCTGGACCAGAAGCTTCCCTTACCTTTGAAATGTATCACATTTGTTGTCTATTTAAAATGGCTGACATAAAGTTTGCCTGGCTTTATACCTGCAAAGCTATTCCCTCCAGTTTTCCAGCTCATTTGGAACTTCTGGCTAGCTCAACATACAACCTAGCAGCTCAAGGTGCATTTCAAAGTACCAAGTAAGTGTCTGTATGTCTCATCACGGCCTGATGGTGGTGCCCAGTAGCTCTCTTACTCCAAGTGCACTTTTCTGGGCGGTATAGTGAATCATTCAAGACCACTGGCCAGCACTTTTGTATCAGACTGCAGCTTTACTAGCATTTGCAAAAACTGTGTGGATAGAGAACATAATAAATATTAAACAATGTCTATTAAGGCGTCACAGACTTAATTTTGTGTCACATTTGATTCATTTCTGCTTAATATTGGTTATTATATGTTTTCCTTCCTATCTGTAAGCCCTCTGTACTCAGCTGTTTGAATGATTTGCCTTTGAAAAGTTGTGCTTTGTACTACTTAAAATGCCATAGGCCTAATTTTGCGGGAAACTAAGATAGTTTAACCTATTGAACTGCTCACATCTGACTTCAGGGAGCTTTTCAGCTTAAGCGCTCTTCTCAGTAATAAAAAAAAAACAACAACAACCAAAAACTTATTGTGAAATCTGTATTTTTTTAAATGGTGTATGTGTTCAGCACACTGTGGTCACGCACACACACACACACACATTTCTCAAAATGTCATGGAAATCACCCTGTCACCTAAAAGAATATCTCACGACATTATTGTTATAATTCAGGGCCACACTTACATTTTGGGAAAATAAAATGTAATTATAAAACTTTTGGCAACACACTATGGTAGCAACCATCTTTATTGACCTTTCCACATCTCCTGATTCAGCTAAATCATCTCAGGTTCAGTCAATTCATTTCTCAGATGCTGTCCAGTTATCTGCTCCACGCTGTGTTCATAGTTCTGCAGCTCCCAGGTCAGAGTTGCTGTAATATAACCACATTAACCCCTCACATGACCTGTCTGATTCTGGGCTGCACACATTTCTACATTTTAGCTACAGTAGAAAATGTGGAAAATGTAATTCAATTCAAGCATGATGCTGAATTGAATTTATCTCCAGGTTTCATTCATTCCCCTGTAAGAACCCTCTGCCCCATTCTCCACTGAAATATGGAGTGAAAATGTATCTATAAAATAGATGTATAAAGATTGCCGCCGTGTTGTTTCCTGATGAATGGATGAGTAAACTTAAAACACCAGAGCACAACTCATCTTCAAGGATACACAAATAGTAGCTCTGGACTTGAGACTTATTTCAATTTGGAACACTCAGTAATGGAGCTAATATCCTATCGCCTTGAGGGAAAAATGTGCCAGTGCTATAATAGACTAAATTGAAATTCGATGTCACGGTGTCCTAGAAATGCAGTCCTAGGACTGTGGCTGCGGTCCTGAAACTGCAGTCTACGGTACTGCAGGAACATAGTATAGGATTCAAATTGTTTTGATTGTTTTGAAGTTTTGATTGTTTTGCAATCAAAACTTTTTGTGATGCAAATAAGAGGCCAGCTTTGCAAGCGAAATTCTCAAGTCTGTGACCAAACCCAAAAAAACTGTAGCAGATAATTTGTCTGCAATCCAGACAATTTTATTGTCAAATCATATGTTTTTACTTACAAACTTGATTTTTGATTGCAAAAAAATAAACTCTAAAACTGTTTTTTATGATTGCATTAAAAAGACACAAGAATAACTTCAAAACCGTAAACCTTTAAAGAATTTTTTTTTCCATGTCCAACCATGTGTGTAATGTATTTCTGTAAATCTGAAAAATCTGATTGAAAGGGTGAATTTAACAGCCATTTGCATTTGAATACTCAGTTGTTGTAGCCATCATTATTACAGAATATCACTGTCTGTTATGTCTCTACCTGATGACATAAGAAAAGAGCAAACTGATCTGCTCAGTTTGAGATCATTGTGATTATGGACTACTGACAGACAGTAAAGTGGAGAAAAGAGTGCTGCCCATCCTACAGCTCGGAATGCTCCGTCTTCTCTTCATGTTGTTTGATCTTCTCTGGCAGGGTTTCAGTAAAGAAGGTGAAGCGGTCCTTCTTTAGGTGCTGACCAGGTGCTTGCTCCACCCCGATGATCAGGTAGTCTCCTTCTGCTCCATATTGTGGCCAGTGGACCAGGCCGCCCCCATTAGGAGAACTACAAAAACAGGTTTATGTTGAACAACTTGATCTATTTTCCTATGAGAATTTTTTATTAAAATGAAGATTATTTCCTACCCTGTGCGGGCAAAGTTGCCCCAGTAGTTCATCATGGTTATGGTTAGCTGTTTTTCCTCTTCTGTACATACATCTAAAAGGGGAGAAGTTCAGTCAAGCCTCAGCTGTAGACATGCTAAAATGTGGCATTGTAGAAAAGCCAAAAACAAATCCAGATCTCTAGTAATTTTTAATTAGTAATCTAGTAAGAGTTTATTTTTTATTTTTATTAAATTGTACTTACCCCATACTTTAAGATGGGCATTGCTGAAGCAGAATCCTAATACTGTGAAGATTTCATCTGCATGGTCAGACTTGACAAAGCTCGGCCTTTTCTCCTTAAGGAATTCAGGAGCATGCTGGTACTCATACAGATATACAGGTGCACCTGCATCTAAAGGTAGACAAATAGTTGTGATATGTCTCAGTACTACAAGTGTGTGACAGTGAAGAAAAAGCAATGGTCCATTGCTGGATTGCATCACCTTCTTCTAAATACAGCTGTAAGCAGAAATTAAGGGTCCAATCCCTAAGGAAGCTTTATCATGATGTAGTGCCCCACTTAACTGATACGTGCCAAATTTTATACATGTGTGTCTAGACAACTTAGCTCACCACATTTGTTATCAACAGGAGAAGTTGTTACACAATAAATAAATTATATGCGGTTATCGTGGATGATGGTTTGTCAGCATGTGGACTCCTGGTTGTTTTGGAATTTTAAAATACATGTCTTTCTACTCTGACCAAAAATGTTTCATGTCAACATCAGACAACTGGCCTTTAACTTTCACAGTTTGGGTCCATTTTCAACAAATACTCTAATATTTGCTGCAGTATTCTTTGCTCATGGCGACTGTGTGGTTAGGAGATACGACCTCTCATTAACTGAACATTGAGGACACTATGAATAAGTTTCACTGTAAAGCAGCTTTTATAACCAAGTTGTTGCCTGCCAGCTGTCGGTCAGCCAGTGCTTAGATTCAGTCTAATATCTAAAAATCTATTCAGTGGAGGATGAGCAATTTTGGTGACCCTATGACCTTCCCTCTAGCGCCACCAGCAGGCTCAGTGGGACATCTGTATTCAAAATAATGTGCTTTTTTAACACCCTGTGTATGGGAAATCAATAACACATATACAGAAGTATAAAAGCTTCAATGTTGCAACATTCTTTACATTTGCACTATATAGGGGTGATCAGAACTATTCCGAGCCAACAATTCTTCTTCATTTGGCGGCGTGAAAATTGGGCTGCGGCTGGCTGTGGTCGGATATGAGCATTATATTTAACTTCATTTATGAATTATTTTATTTATTATAATTAATCTTAATATTCACCATCTGTGATAACTGCTGATCATGATGCTTCTCTGTTCTGCTGTTTTTTGTAATCAGCCAATGCACACCTGAGTAAAACTGTTTGGTCATTGTCAATCTTGCATTCAATCAATCCTGCAAGTGTCAACTGATTTAAAATCTTATATATATTTTATGATTTTTATTTTCAATCGAGTTTTTGTTTGATACATTTGTTAATTTGAAATAACAAGAGTGCAGATTTACCAAACAAAATATGATACATTTATTATTAAACTGCTGTTTTTAATCACATGCAATGAAAGAAAAAAAAAACATGTAAGCATTATATTGGCTGTCGGCCACATTGTTCTCTAAATATCAGCATTGGCATTGGCCATTTAAAAACCCATATCAGTTTACCACTAGTATAAACAATGATATAACATTCATTTGTGCAGCATGGGTAGAAAAATACCTCTGTGGGCGTTGGCAGTCTTAATGGCTGGAATGGCAAATAAAACGTCTCCAATCAATTCAGTGAACCCATCTCTGTTTTTCACACGATCTTCAGGGGTTCTCAGATACTCATCTGTTATCAGTTCTCTGGCCAATTCCTGTTTGGGCTTGAGCAAAGAAAATGAGAAAAGAAAATGAGAATTAAACAGCAGAACATCAGAGAAGCAGCGGAAGCAGAGAAATACTGTTGATGTTGGAGTGTTTCTCTTACATAAGGAAGGAACGCGGCCACTGCAGTCATGGCTTGTTCCCGATCCACTCCCTCTGTCCAGTTTGGAGGAGCAAAGAACTAAGAGAAGAGGTAGCTCATTTACCAGTTTTGTATTGTTGAATGTTTAAGACAAGTATAGGTCTGAAACAATGCAATTTTATCAAGGATTACAGTAGAAATGACTGAAGTCTTACACTAGGAAGTAGCCAGCCCCCTTCATCATTATTAACACCAGTTATGAAAGGTATTTTGAGAAGTTCTTTGTTTTGGAAAAGTTCATCCACAGGTTTTGTCAGGAAGTGTCCATCAACACTGGCAGGAAATAGCAGCGCTGGGTTCTTGAAAGAAAAAAAATCATATAAAAGAAAAAGTTGAGCACACAGTTCACTGACAAATCAGTCAGTCAGTTTTGCACATCTCACCTTTACAAGAGTCAGAATGGCATCATGGTCCATTTGTTTGATGCAATCAGCGATCGTTTTTGCACTTGTGAGGTCGCAGCCAGATGCATTCGCTGCCACCTGAGAACAGATTCAGAGATTCATCTCAAGAAATTTAAGGATAAAAACAACAAAGAAATGGTGGTGTTATGTTT
>OMLF01048608.1:0-18949 GCA_900302615.1 Holocentrus rufus | reverse complement strand
CGCGAGGCCATTACGCCACACTGACAAGTCCTCAGCTCACATGCACGTGCATGTGGATTAGAGGCGCAGTCCGGTGATCATGTTAGAATCACAAGACACTCAGGGCTCAATCCACAACATGGGTGATGTCTGACAGAAAATGCACTGAGAAGCCTGCGACCCACCGCAACAAACCAACAGCGATGACCCTCTGAGGGGGTTAGTGGTTCAAATACAGTGAAAGCAACATGTGCTGTGCGCCAATGGGTCACAAACATGAGTGCTATTGCTGTAACATGAGCAGTCAGTCAACCACAGTTCAACATACAATGATTAAAACTGATTTACTTGGAGCTGCACATGAACTGGAATGAGCAGATTTCGAGCAGAATGAATCAACACTGATGCAATCTCTTTGACAATGAGTCTGCACTGGTGTGATATCCTAAGATCCCTGTTTACTTTCAGTTCAAGATGTCTTAAAAAGATAGACATTCAATCAATGTTTATGAGAAAGGGAGCTTGAAACCATCCAACAGAGACCACTTCAGCGATCTTCTTAATGTCCGCTATGCAATAAACCCTTCGCTAGCACATTTAAGCCAACTGTCATAGAAGCTAATACAGTGATAAGCCACATCAAAACAGTCTCTCTTCCCTGAAAAAAAGAGCAGAACCGCATAGAGCAGAAGTTGAACTAACCTGAAATGAATCTAAAACTCTAAAATGCAAGATGAAGATGAGAGATGAGAAAGGAACGGGATGAGGAGAACGTTTATGCTTGAAATATTGGGGCCACAAACCAAGGAAATGAAGTGCACTGCGGCACACCAGAACAAGAAACGAAGGAAGAGAAAAGAGGGAAGGGGGAGTGGCGTGTAAGCAGATGGCTCATGATGAAGGGTTGAATAGAGGAAAGGAAAGAGAAGGACCTGGACTCCAGGGCTAACAGAGTGCAACGGGAGGAAGGAAGGACGGTGGGTAGTACACGTGTGACAGTAACAGCAGCGGCATTCTAGCAGAGGGGCACCCTGGGAAGCAGGAGGACCAAGAAGACAAGAACAAAGAGATGTTAAAAAAAGGGGAGAGAAAAGAGGGTCAAAGCAATTAAATGCACCAGCTGGACAATGAAGAAATCCAGTTGTACTAGTACTTGTCGCAGGTGGTATGCCTGCCACAATAAGGAATACTTCACTCAAAAGCTGTCTATTTTGTATCATGTACTCACCATGAATTGTCTTGAAATGTCCACCAAAAAAGTTTTAATTGCATGCCTCACTGAGAATGAAGGTTGGATGAGGAATAAGGAAAAGATTGTACATTTTGGCCTGAGGGTGTTGCTGGAGAAAAGGCCATGAGGTCACCTAAGTTGACAGGGTTCATCCTCTGGGGAGCATGAACGTGCTTTCCAAATTTCACGGCAATCTGCCCCAAAGATTTTGAGATATCAAATTTGACATTTTGGCCTAATGGTGGTGCTAGAGGAAAGGTCACAGGGCCATCAAAATCAAAACAAATATTCCTTTGGGGAGTACGAATGTGTTGACCAAATATCATGGCAATCTAGTGGTTAGATTTACTGATATCTTATGTACAAATCTGATATTTTGGCCCGAGGGTGGCACTAGAGGAACGGGCATGAGGTCACTGAAATTGAGAGGATTCATCCTCTGGGAAGCATGAATATGGTCATTAAATGTCATGGCAATCCAAACGACAGACTGTGAGATATCAAATTTGTCATTTTGGTCTAAAGGTGGCGCTAGTCCAGTAGCTGTATCAAGCCAAGCTCTAGCCCTGTTTGGTCCAGTAGACCTTTTTCACAGCAGCCGTTTTGACATGAAATAGTAGGTAAACACAGATGTTACAAATGACATTAATTATAGTTGTGTTCTATTAAGGTGCAGAACCTTGATTGATGATTAGTGGCATGATTACTAACACCTGGGTTTACCTACTATTTCATGTCAAAATGGCTGCTGTGAAAAAGGTCTACAGTTGTACCATAGACAATAGATAATGTTTTGACACAAAATAGTAGGCAGACAGTGTTACGAATGACATTAATGACGGTTCTGTTCCATTTAGGTCTAACAGAGTCAGGGTCCTGCTATTGTTTATGCTGGCTCACTGGACAGACTCAGCTACACTTAAATGGAACAGAACATTCATTGATGGCATTAGTAACACCTGTGTTTACATGCTATTTCAGATCAAAACAGCTGCTGTGAAAAAGTTATTCTAAAGAAATTTATATAAACCCATATATCAAATGTGAGCTCATTAACAATATAACAAATAATAAAAACAAACAAAAAAATCCAACACCTGGCTTGGGTAATAACCTTACTTTACTGATAGCCTAAGCCCACTCACCACAGCGTCAACACCACTGGATTTCTGCACACATAGCACCAATTTGGGCTCATGCACTACACAGTGCTGTAACATCCTTTCCTTCCTGTACAAGTTTCTTCTTGTTCACTGAATTGAAGACCTGCCTCCAGGTTATCCATTGGCTGGGAGTCTTACTCACTCATTAGCAACACCAATGCTTCAGTCAATATGCTGAGTCAGACCTCATCCTCTACAGTTTCTGGAACCTTCATTCTCTGTAAGGTATGCTACTAAAACGTTTTGTCAGACATTTTAAACTACTAAAGGGTGAGTGCATGATACAAAATTGCTTTTGGGTGAAGTATCCCTTTAAAGTTAGCATATTATTGAACAGAAATTCTTTCCCCCCTTGTGTTGGTATTATAATAAATCTATGATATGGTCCATGGCTTTCACAGTTGCAGTTTAAGCTGACAAGATGTTGTGGCATTCTTCCATATCAGGTCATACGCAGCAGATAAGACTTTCCCTGTGTCTCTTCCAAAACCTGATCCCAGCTACAACCTGCTGGGCTCATTATGCAGCAGCGTGATTACTCCATATATTATTTTTACAGGCAGATAGTAAAGCACAGTGATTTGTGGGCCTGCATAAGCATGTGGTCCAGGCAGTGTGCATGTTCCCAACCGTGCAGCTCTCTCAGGTGACAGTGATCACTGAGTGCTCATTATACGCAGCCTGAGAGGTCGATGCATCAATGCGTAGCTTGGGGTATACGTACACGTTTGCGTAACTGTTCCCCCTACTCAATCAGTTGTGAGGAAACAGTGGATGGCCCAACCAGTGGAGCCCTCGGAAAAGTCCCAGAGGAAATCATATCTCGCCTGGGAGCGTCAAAATAAGACGATTCATTCATCATGTTTCGCGTGTGCCCACAGGAAAATCTACCCTGATGTGAGTGACTCACAGAGTTGGGGCCTAGGCTAGATGAGATTGGTAGCAAAGTAATGACTCATCACTTTCACCACACACAGCAAATCTTCCTTTGTAGGTGGCCCGGTGGGAATTCAGTGACAGGGAAAAAGTCGGTCACAAGGTCTGTGTACCTGTTTTCTGTTTATGAATGTACAAAGGCATGCTTCTGTTGTTTCTTTGTCCTTCTAACCAGTGGAGCAAATTCAGAAGGCAGCACAAGAGCAAATACACACACGCACACACACTCATCACCTATATACACAACTCATCCTGCGAAGTCACTCCGCTGGTCACAGGGTGGTACTCACTGTTGATCTCCGCATGCTGCTCCACGACTGAGACACAGGCCGGCTGGTTTTGGTCTCTATGACCTCTGAGCCCAGAGACGAAGGCGGGACATACTGTCTTGCCCTGGACTGGATCGCCAGCTGATAGGCCACCTCAAATGCCTGTCCCAGTGTTAGGATGATCTCATAGGTCTGTGTCTGTGTGAATGAAAAATTGCATTAGACTGTGTTCAAGTTTGTAGATGCTGAATGCAAAGACCACAGCCACTAAATAACAAGACCGCAGCCATACCCTTACAGAGGCTGTCTATTGGTTTTAGAATTGGTTTTAATTGAATTAAAATGGATTTTACAGAATGTCTGAGTCAGGCCACTTGCTTGTGTATATGAGAGACTATGAGCTGAAACACAGTCTAAGCTCGTGTCCGCTACAACATCTGAGCCTTAGGCTAACAAAATCGATATTTACTTTTAAATGCATTCTTATACAAGATCTGTTGTAATTATTGTTTTATAGTTCCCATTATTTTGTTGTCTCTGTAAATGCTTGTTTTGAAACATTTTGTGTTGTTGTACATCACACAACAAAAGCTTTGCCCTTCACAATATTACTATAGTTATTATGCATTACAATCCCAGGGCTCTTGGCTGAGCATGTTTGTTTTCAGAGAAAAGCAATTTTTCCATAACATACTGCACATGGAGAGCGGGGCTTTGTTAACCGCAAATTAGTGAAGCTTAAAATTGTGTGGTGTTTGTGAAAAATCTGATTGTTGCAGTTCAACTCCAAAGTGTTTCTCCTCAGTTAACAATAGATCAATAGTGGCCCCTCTACCAAAGGAAATAGACTGACATCGACCTTTACAGGAACTGAGGCACAATTTACAACATAAACCGCTCCTGTACATGGAAATGCCACGCATAGCGGGGGCAGAATTTCAATCAAGCGATTCAATTAGCCAATCAAGAAACTGATGTCTATAGGATGCCACATGTAGTTTTGTCTGCAGGATACCTGATATCCCACAATTATTCATTAATGAACTACTGACTTCACTACAAGTTTCAAGAATTTCAAGTGACAGAGAAAGAAAAATATTGACATCTTATATGTATGTTATAATATACAAAGGATTTTATCATTTATACTTGCATTCAGACTTTAAATCACACTTTTTATTATAAACAAAAAAAAAAACAAAACTGCTGTTATTTTGCCTTTTGCAAATGCAACGTCACATGTGCCAGTGTTTTGAAAGAAGACATCCATCTGAGATAATGTCACTTTGTTCCAGGAGATTCTTGAGATAAATTCAGTTGCACTGAAGTGAAATTATAATGTAGAGATATATCACTCACCACTTCCACAGTGCTGAATACATGACAGAAGTGGTGGCCGCTCTTCAGATCCTTGGTGATGTAAGCAAACGTGCAGAGGTCATCTGGGTCTTGGGCCGCACAGGAGATATTCCTGATCTCATGCTCTGCAACGATGGTCTGATGGGAGGAGAGGGGAGCAGGAGAGACGAAGCAAGTGAGGGAAAAGTGGAAATCAACCGTGAACGGTAAAGTCTTTAAACTGCTGACAGCATCAACTGGGATGCTGGGTTAGGGGGGATCACTAAAGAGAGAGAGACAGACATGCACATATTTTTTCATTACCTTTGTGGCTGCATCAATGAACTTGACCCCTCTGTAGGTGATGGACAGTATGACAACAGGACCCTTTCTGGAATCCTTCGATTTCTAGCATAAACAGAGTAAAACAAGTGAGGTGAAGGTATATATAGTACAAGATCATAACATATCCATCTATCACAGTGTGCTTAGGCTGCAATAAGTAATTATCAGCTTTTAAAACCATTTCTTTAAAAGAAGAAAATTACTTATTTGTTTTGTTTTGTCCTTTTCATTGCTTATCTTCCTGGATTTTATTTATTATCTTTATTGTCTGTGAAGCTCTTTTTGCCTGTGTTTCAAAAAGATCGGTGCAAATGAAATTAAGAATTAATTTACCCTAATTTTAGCGCAGGCATCTTGAGTGGATTCAATCCCTCGCAGATCCCTGATTATCATTGATCCTAGGTACTGGAGGAAAAAGCAGGAAAGACCAAGGTTGGGTCAATTCAGAATAAGAAGCGCTTCAATTTGCCAGGTACAACAGATGCACAGGGATTCTGACATGGTTCATTGGTGCTGACGTATTACAAGACTACCAGGCTGCACAGCACAGCACTGACAAACTACTGGAGGTGCAGGGTGAAATGTAACAGGACTTCACAGATGACTTACTGCTTGCGATGGAAAAGCCCAATTTTTTTGCTTAGGTAAAGGTACCAATACGTAAGGGAAAAATACATTAAAAGCAAAAATCTTAATAAAAGTATACAAGCATTACACTGTATAACATACCTAAGCATCAAAACTAAAAGTACCCATTGTGAAGAACAGTTCCTTCCAGATAAATAATTGATGCATTAACCTTTAAGAAGTATTTTAATGCTGTAAGCCTAACTGCTCCCTATGCTGTTGGGTAGTTTAAACTCTAACAATGCACCATTTTGTATGCTTTGCATAAAAACCTATTCTGCAAAGTGACTACAGCCATCAGATAAATGTATTGGAGTAAAAAGTTCAATACCTTCCTCTGAAATATAGCACAAAGTCCCACAAAATGAAAATACCCAAGGCAAGTGTCAATACTTCAAAATTATATGCAGGCACAGTGCTTGTGTGAATGCAGTTCCTTTCCTCTAGTTGCTGTATATCAGTAGACGAAACATAAATACACTACAAGAATACGCTCAAAGTCTAAAATTGTCCCAGTGTAGCAGCATAATTCACCTTCAATGTGTGAGGTGGAGTTACCTCAAAATTCAAAAAGGCAAAAACCTTTTGCAGATAGAAGGTCAGGCTAATAAAAAAAAGGGTAATATTGAGAAATGAAAGGAGCAATTTAAAAAAAAAAGTCTCTTGTGAAATGAATGAAAAGTGATTCACCCCAACCTTGCAACAAACTTTAGTCTCTTCGTACCAAAGATGTAGCAACATTATTTGAGGTGAATAGGCTTCATTCTGGGAAATTACACTTAAGAGCCCATACAGTATCTTCTTCTACCTTTACTGTGCAAATATGAGGGCCACGTCTCAAATATTGGTAAACCCTCATCTGTACCAAGCAAATGTAAGTGTCTCACCACCTAAAAATCCATATTTTACCTGTCCCTTCCCTTCATCTGCTTGTCCTTTGTCAATTCAGTGAGGAAAAATTAAAAATCCCTCCTTCAGCCTGTCTTCTTCGCTTTTTTATACGTCTGTCCTTAATGGCAGAAGCAGATTAAATAGCGGAAATCAACAAGGAATATCATTCACCTGAATACACTGCTCAGTCTATGGATGGACACAGCAGGTGTTGTGTAATGCTATTATCTACAGTATACACATTGTTCTCTCAATCTGTGTTGAAGACTGTGGAAGTGACTTACAGTAGCCTCATACCCGCAGGAGTCCAGGATGAGTTTCTCAGGCTGGTGGTGCCAGGCGGACACTGTGGCATAGGTAGCAGAATGGCTCGGCGGCCGGAGGTTTAAACGCGACTCTTTGTGTCGATCGCTTTGTCTGTCCTGTAGCGGCACAAAGCGATCCTTGGTGAATGGCATCTAAAGAGGATATGTGAGTGACCTGAGTGACATGAAACCGATCGAATTCCTCTGTAAGGCAGTGAGAAGCTTCTGCGTGTAATCAATATGACACTACAAGAAACTGTTTGAGTGCTCTCTGTCCGCACAGAGAGAACCAACACAGCCGATGAGATTATTTCTGTCCCCCAGAGCAGCTGTATAACTATATGGGCACTCTTCAGCTTGAGGCGCCTTGACAGTATTGCCCCATTAAAGTATTAGTGGTTTCCCCTGACAGCGCCACATATGATGCAAGTGCCAGAGGGTAAGACTTACTATGGAGCGCGGCCTCTCACTGTAGGAGCGTAGAGATACGCTGCAGTCTTGGTCGACGCCTCTCCGTCTCCGCCCTGACTCGCTCAGGGGCAGGAGCATGTCCATGGAGCGACTAGTGTACGGGTCCATCTGACTGAGGGGAGATGTCTGGGACAGGAGGTCGTGGAACTGCACACACATACACATGGGTACACATAAATTAGTGAGCAAGCAAGCAAATGCACACACACACAAACGGAAAAAAAACAAACACCAAACAATAGTTATACATAGTAACTCTAGGTCTATGATCACAGGCAGAGCCCTCTATTGACTCTATTGGCTTCAGCACTGAATGGATTGCATCATTGTACTGAAATTTGCATGCATATGCTCTCCCAGTCTTCACTCTATGCACCTGCACCTCTTCAACAACTTGCGGAGTAGCAGAGTGACTTATTAGAGGGCTCTGCCTGTGATCGCAGAACTACAGTTACCATGCATAACTATTGTTCTATTTCACACAGCCTTTTCCCTCTAATGGTCTCTGTTGGCACAGGGGGTGAAGCTCGGTGACTGCACCCCCTGCTGTGACATGATATGTCAACAACTTGCACACAAAGGCCCGATTCACTGTCACCGTGTTCGGGCCGAGGCCACGGATGAGGGGGACTCTGGGACGACTGTTTGACCGGCCGACCTCATGCCTCCCTAGTGTGGAGTACAGACAAAGAGCAGGCAGCAGCAGCATGACAGCTAGGGTTCTCAGGGAGTGCTCAGTGCACTCAACACTCAAGACTAACTGTCCGGTGCAGTGCAGACCCCGAGAGAGACGGTTTGCCCAGCGCTGATGTCTGTCTCTTGTTCGACACAGAGATGACAGAGCACAGGCAGCGACATGAGGATGGTAAAATAAATTTGCTCTTTCAGTGAAAGGTAAGATCCTTATTGTTATTAACATAACATGAATAGACATTCACTCTCTTAGACAGCCAACCTGTCGCTCACATCTTCCTCTTGTACAAAGAGATGACAGAGTGTGGCAGCTCTGGGGAGGTTGACTGAGAAACAAGCCTGGCCGGCGGTGAACTTGTCGACGAGCTCCGCTCTCCGCTGAGTTGGTCGTTTGAATGCATCAGAGCTTTGCTCCATGATTCTTGAATGAGCTGAAGCGTAGCGAGAAGGCCTTTCGCCCTCTCCACTCGAGCCCACGCGGCTGGTGCAGAGACAGCAAACAAGCTGCTAATGTTTCTCTCTTGTGCAGAGAGGAGACAAAGAGCAGCGCAGGAGCAGGATGCTGCCTGGGCAGAGACAGAGGAGAGGAATCGTCAGCATCTTCTTGCAGGGGTGGCATCAGTCATCCTACCGCTGAGGCTGGGAGGGCCGGCGGCAGGAGATTTAAGACCAGGGCAGATGAGCTGTGCCAGGGAGGTCTACCGCCATATTCTGTCTCACTGTCATAGCCTTCTAACTGCAGCACTTGGGAGCGAGGGAAAAGGATCCAGCACTAGCGACACCTCGGAGAAGAAAGAGCCGGGTGGTCAGTGCATTCTGGCAGAAGCTGCAGCACTGAGACTCTTGGAGAGGCGCTCACCATGACGGTGGCATCAGTCTGGGGCAGAACTTAAGCAGTGGAGTGTCCTATAATCCCATGTTTGGCAACTTCATATTTTCGTACAGAAGAAAGAGAGAGAGAAGCCATAAGGTGATAGGTCCCTGATTCTTTGTGTACATGCATGTAAATTTCAGTGCAACGAGGCACCGAGATGAGTGGCTAAACCAGTGGAGTCCTGTTAAGAGGGCAAAGCCTGTGTGAAACAGAGCACACACACACACACACACACACACACACACACACACAAACACACACCAGAAATTAATGATTTGACAGCATTGTCTGTATGGGCTGGCTTTTCTGATCTACATCCAAGCTTAATCCTCGACAAAAGAGCCTTTTCAATACAGATTCTCAATTCTTTTTAGTCCGGTTTAATCTGCCTGGGAATTCAGCCCTGAGTATCTAACTGTTGTGAGCATAATGGTATTGAAGGGTTTCATTCCAAATTTAGATATCCGCTGAAAAAAAAAGAAAAAAAAGAAAAAAAGAAAGAATACCATGTATATCTTCATATCACAGAAGTTGGTGATATAGTGACAATGTGCAGAGTCACAGATTATCTTGGATATGCAGGATTATATCCATATCTTTTAATGGAGCATATTGAGCATATCCAATCTCTTGCCCTAATTTTCATTGACAGTATAGTCATGTAGTTCAGTGGTTAAGATTTTCAATTTTCATTCATTCACACTATCGGGATTACCTGTGCTAAAACAGTATGGACACCTAGTGCTGTACATTTCTTTGGATAAAGTGGCATTTCAATACATCCTTATTGGACAGCAGGGTCACAGTATGCGCACCCTCTCCTCATCTGTAGACCCACTATATCTTGGATTATGTTGTTGATGTGGATTCCAGGAGGAGGTGTTGTCATCCTGGTGCCAGCTAATGAAGGACCTAATAAACTTAAATTGCATCAGCCGCTCCTTCATCAGTCTTACCATGATTTGGGAGAGACGATGGGACTTGGTCGGTGCCTCTTCATAGGGTCTCTCTGCTAGAGAGGCAATGATCCTCTTCCTGTGGCCCAGGGGACCGATCTTAAGAACCTGGAGGACAGTGCGAGTGTGCAGCGTAAAGCAGGCTTTCCAGTGCATCGTCACATCATTACCTCACACGCCATAATTTATCTAGACTAAACTAATACAGATATATCCAAAATACACTGACACAGAGTTGGTGGCACGCATCCCTCACTGGCAAGCATCCACAGGCAAACAGAAATGACTCTCGTCAATAATTCAGCCTCAATCTGTTTTGCCGTAAGCTCAGCGTACAGCACTGTCTCCTTCCCGGGACACTCTATAATTCACGGTACCATTTTAGAATATAGTGCTTGAATAACAGAGAAGGAAATGGTGATTTATGGGACATAACAGGTAACATGCAAATACCAAAGAGATTTGTAAGTAAACTGCAGGGCATTGAATGTCAAAAGATCCTACTAGCTTGTCATATTTTATTCACCTTTTTTAAAATTCACAGCATTTTATGACTTTGTCTCACCTCTGCACACTGCCTGTTAAACCTTACTGCACTTTATTTAACCTTTCACAGATCAGACACTTGACTCATTAGAAGTAACATATATCTGTTTTATATTGTAAACCTTATTAGCTAAATACTATATATTTGCATGTTATGCACATTCATACTCATCTAGTAACGGTGGACAACAAATTATGAACCATATATCTGGAATTATTTTGGTGGTACAAGTGTTCCATAACGGGCTGATAGGGCTCTTTGTCTGAAGGCTTTAATTATTCATTCAGCTCGAGTCAAAAAGGCAGAGAGGGAACTGGCCAGTTTTCAGTATCCCTGGTGCTGTTTTCATTATTCCCATGTTTTCCAGAGAGATCGCTAAGCATGAGGTGTGTGAAACGCGAGAACACTTCAACAGGAATAAAGAGCCTTGGGATTATGTGAGAATGAAAATCGGCTCATACATCATCTTGATGCTTGATGCTATTTGCCGTAAGATGATAGAGGGAGGACAGAGGATGGGGCAAATCGAATGGGCAGAGCGGGTTCTGCCAGGATGCTCAAAGCCAGTTCTGCTGCTCTGCACACTGAACGTAGCCTGCTCTTACAACCTTACACTGCTCTCGCTATAGTGCATTGCAGTCTATTGGACGCCACCCCTCACACACTTCTTGTGCTGTTTGGTTGCCGCTTTCTTGCTGCCATCGCTGCAGCTACTGCAGCTGTGACTGACTTCTGCCATTTTGGCACCACCACATCACCACCCTCCACCATCTTTGCTCTGATTATCAAATATAGATACATCCACATGGAAAACAGGGTTAAGTGGGAGCAACATAATGGATAGGAACACACTCTTTTCCGACATATAGACTCAAAACCATTTATTTTAGATTTTTGGTGAACCAAATCTGATAGTCTCTTTTGTTTATTGTTACCAAGTCATTATATTAGCAATGCCAACTTTTGCATAATTGACTGTGTCTGCTGCAACAGAATGTAAAGCTAACTCTGTAATGGTAACAGGCATAAAGAGAGGCTGTTGCAATGCTAACAACTTAGCTGACTATGCAGTGCTTCATAAACTCCTCAACAGGGAAAAATCTAATCTGCACGACCACTGAGCAGCAACAAATGGCTAAATGTACAGTGTGAGGGACTGCACCCAGAATGAATAGAGGTTAGTTAATGGAAAATATCAGAAGGATGTCTCTGTAAAGCTCCTGAACATGTACAGACCCACTCATAATCACCTGCACACATGCTCAACCAAAAAAAAAAAAAACTTTGTAATTGACTATTAGCATAAAACATGACATAATTTCCATAATGCCTGTTAGTGTTTGCCAAATTACCTGTCAGGAATTATCCAATTGCTTTTAAATTTACATTTTATCTGTTAGTTATCTGCTAATTACACAACAATTTCTAAGATGTTTTTGTAATGCTCCTATGCTAATGCTTCCATTACCATGTTTCTCTCGGTTATTTTGGAATTGTGTTTTAAAGCGCTACTTAACCCACAAAAGAGAATCTAGATGTCAAGGTGGTCTAGTGGTTAGGGAGACTGTTTTGTACCCACAAGGTCACAGGTTTGCCAGCCTGAACATGAGTCACAGTGTCAGTCAACACCCCTTTGTCTTGAAGAGTCATTATGCAAGCCATTGAACCCTTCCTGCTCACGCACAAGTCACTCTGAATGAGAAAACATAAATATGGGGCTCTTACATTGACAATCTCCAGTTCCCACAGGTTTTTCACACAGTCTAGTGTGCGGTATCCACTTGACAGAAAATTTGGCAGATATTCATGCAGGCCAAGACCATCCAGCCAGGAGGCAAGAGAGGTGCTGCCATCACAGCCCAATGCTTTCACCTGCAGGGATAGGTACATAGAGGAGCAAATGAATATTTTTCAAATGAAAGAAGAGACGCTGAAAGGACCATACTGGTCTTATTTTGACCTCGCATCAGCACACATGACCGCATCTGTCCATCACAACTATCGGTTGCATAAGAGTGTACAGAGTATGCTTTTGTAGCTTAGCAGTCAAGACTATAACTTACCCCATTTCACTCCCATTTAATTGGGGTAAGTTAACCTTCCAGTAATTCCACCTAACTGGATGCTATTTTTAGCAACACACAGTGATCACAATCTAATGCTGGATAAAATCTAAACATTTTCGCTACCTTTGCCAGGCATTTTTCCAATTATAGCCCTCTTGTCACTTGCACATTCATAGGTCCTCAAGTTTCCCCTAAAAATGCAGTCCATTACAAAGTGCTTCAGTTTAATAACATGGTCTGATTACCTTCACTTACTTCTTGAATACTTTACCCCAAAACTGATAGAATATAAAGCCAGACAATGTTTTCCGCTTGGCAGACTTTTTGTACGAATACTGTCAGTGTCATTACCTCAAGCTGGGATAAGTTATTATTTCACGTTAATGATTTTTTTGTTTTGGCATTTGCGTCCGTCTACAATCATAGTACCTTTCCTCACTTTAAAGTGAGGAAGCAAGCTAAATAACAGCCGACTAGCTTTACATTTCTACATTTTTTATGATGTATATTCTTATTTTAGCTACCAAAGTACATTGCATTCACAGCCTGTTTGTAACCTGATCACTGCAACAGTATTGCATAATGTATAATCTATTACTCCCCAGCCTTGGCGCTGAGGTTCATTCATGACTCGAGAACGCAGTTGCATGCAACACCGCGGACTGATGTTAAGTACCTTGGGCAAGCTGCGTGCTGCATGAAGGATTTTCTTCCTGTGTCCTGGGTCAGTGATCCCCATGTCTCTGAGATCCTGATCCTCCATCACGTTACTCCCCTACATGTGCAAACACACATACACACACAGAAACACACACATAGACACACACACATTTATGCACAAGCACGCATGCAGCCACGCTCAGACACATATGCATACAAACAAATGGAAACATACATGCATGTGCACACACACACACACACACATACACACACACACATGCACAAAGACAGTATACAGTATAGACATACAATAGTAACACAAGAAGATCCATCAGTGATTTGTTGAACAGATGATATATCAGCAGTAAATACAACAGCTGTACTCTCTCTCTCTCTCTCACACACACACATACACACACACACACACACACACACACACACACACACACACAGAATATGCACATTTCATACTCTGACACAAGCAATAACACCAAGGTGGAAGGACATTGAAGTCAAATAAATTGTGCATGCCAAAAGTAATCAATCTGCTCTAATGCAACTCCAAGGGAACAAAACATTAATAACTGCAGCAGCATCTACTGGACCCTTTAGCTGCTGTGTTTCATGGAGATAAATTAAATTGTCCACGAGGAAAAGAAAACAGTTGGGTACTAGTCCTTATAGCAAAGCCTAAATGTAGGTCATAGAAACAATGAACAATGACAATTTTCCATTCCCCCTAAAAAATCTTGACTGACAAGCATTTCTCAGATTTTTATTGTCTGTTGCGCGTTAGTTGTTCATATTCACAGCTCCGGTTGCTTTGTCATCTTATTCAGGTTTATAGGCAGGAATAAAGATACAAGGAGAACCTTGAAAATGTGGAGCTAAGCGTTTTTTCCCCGTGGACTGCTGCAGATTGATTCTCTCTGGCCAAGAATGTTAAAATGTACTGTAGTCTTTACTCAATCTGCTCTCACTGGGTTGGTTTCACCAGCACAATGCAGCAGTATTTAGAAGGCTATACCATGGTGCAGTTGGGAGATTACTCACTGATCACTGGAATAAAGATCAAAATAAGACAGGGTCTGATGTAAGGGAGACCCAAAATAGATTCACTACTTTTATTAACACAGTTGGAAGTTGGATGATGCCTCAGGAGACTCGGCAAACTTATTATTCATACTGCATTTGGAACATGTGATGGGAATGTATGGTTCAATTCTCACATAGCTTATGCACTACGGTAGTTTGATTTAATCTGATATGACTTGCAGATGCAGCCATAGTAGAAGTCCCTTGTTTCACTGCATGCACTCAGTTAATGCAACAGTGGGTTACAACTGCACTATTGCCCTGCCCCCAAGAGGAATTGTTTGGAAAAAAAACACATTTTGTTGCCTTTTCAGGAGTCAGTGGGTACATCAAAGACCCAGCAATGACTTACAAAGTAAATTTTTCTGTTACAATATGCATGCTCAGTTCTACATGACAACACTTGAACACTTGAGAAAGAATATGCTGCAGCTACTGCTGCAATATTAATGCAGGATAGATGCAATGTAAATGTATGACAGGAAACTTCTGAAATAGTTTGCATTTGACAATTTGCCTCATTGCCACATTAGATGGGACATCAGAGGAGCAGAGCATAGTGCTAAAGATGTGTTTTACTTTATTTTTCATGGGGACTTTTTGATTGGAAATGAAATGTGTTCTACACACAAGGGCATAAGGGTCTACAGTACGATAGCTATGGGCGCCCCACTTCTAGTAGCATGAAAGGAGCACAAAATGATAATCATCTTGTAAAAATTATGAGAATGAGCACACAGCTGTTCATAATTTATGATCCCTCAAAAGCTGCATCTCAGAGCAATCATCACATGCGGAGAACCCTGCAGAGTGCATGTGAGTGCTTGCTCTCTTGCTCTGGTGGGAGGGCCCAAGGAAACTTTCCAAGCAGTATATCTTCGGTTGTGACAGTGGGTGTTTGGAGGTACGGCTGGTGAGCCGCGATTATTGCTGTGGGAGAATTAGATTGATAAAGATTTTTGTCTTCCACAGTGCTCAGAAACAATATGGGGAGTCTGATATCCACGGATGAGGTTCTGGTTCACGTTTCCTCTGCAACAATGCTCCTGCTCTGCTCCTGTGCAGCGAGTCTCCGACATGGCTATTATTACCCTATGCTCTGGGCTACATTGGGATGTTTTTCAATATGGTTTAATTACCTAGATTTATTCAGCTATGATATTGAATAATGAGGCACTGAAAGTACTGCAATCTATTGACCGGACTATTCTTCTTGCCGCTGAATCCTCCCAACAAATCCTGGTGTGCTCTTTGATGAAGATGTTCAAGTAGAGGAGAAACAGATTCATCACATCGGATTGGGAAGAAACTTCTCACTACTTCGGTTAATGCATATGCTAGTCAAGCAAGTGACGGCTTCAACAGAGACGAACTGATAGGGCAGGCAGATCTGGCAGAATCTAAAAGGGCACAATATTAAACATTCACAATGTCTCCCTGACTACTCTGACCTTTCCCTTGTTTGCAACCCCCGCGTCCTTGTAAATATCCATGGGTAATTTGTCCTGTGAAGCTAATGATTTATCTCCTTGATGCATCAAGTCCAGCAGACACATTAGTCATGGGATTAAAATGAACATCAGAATGCCTAATGACCCATAGTCCTGATCACATTATGTCCTGAATGTCTTGATCACCATGGAAACTTCCGTCCTAATTGCTGACATACAAAGGACACTTGGCTTTTGCTGTTAGATGCCATACACAATGACGCCTGTGGGCTTGATGCTGCCTCATGAACAAATACAAATCCAGGTCTTGTTTGTATTTGCAAAGCACCTCAGAGCTGGAGCGGCCTTCAGATATTCGTGATCAAGCCTGCCATGTAAGTGTGATGTGGTGCAATACCAGAAGAAAACACTGATCAGAGAGCAGGACTCCTCAACTGGAAAGCTTTGTAAATACAAGCACTCCGAGTTCTCTGAGCTCACACTCAGAGCTCAGCTGTGACAAACTTATGTAACATATAGCCCATAGTACTAACGCAGCTCCGTGGTCTGAGACGTGTTTACCCTTTGGGCCTAGTTATTCACAGTGTACAACCACGTTTTTCAGAGTAACACGATTGGGGATTGAAATCGTAATGGTGTTTTCCGCAATGATCGCCTAATGCAATATCAAGTGTCCTCGCAATGTTCTTAACAGGGAACATGATACCGCTTTTAGTCGGACTCAAGACATCCTTCTAGCCGCAGTTAAATGAATTCATCAATACATAATCTGACAGAGGCTTTTAAAAAATGCAACACATTCATGCAAAATGTGTCAATGCTTTCCAGAAACATGAATCTGTCTGATCATGTTCTTGTCAACCATTGCCAACACAGTGGACAGCAAACTACAGTATGATGCTGTGTATAATTTACTAATAGAGTAATTACTATGTGACCAAACAAAATGTCTACATGCAACTCTGTACAAATCAGCAGTCCATATTTTACTTGTCCAAATAAATGAATTGACTAGGTGCTAAGCAGGTGCTAAGCAAGGTAAATTATCTCTTAACAGCAAACAAACAGTGTTACTGCATGCTATTACAGTGCTAAACATTGTGCAGCTGTAGCAACATCATCTCATGGGCACACAAGCAATGTGTGAACAAACTGGGTTCACAAATTGGGTTCATGAGCAAGCATGCAAAGTGTATACAGAATAAACCACAGTATGTTTAGATTGACTCGGGTTCAGGGTAAGTACACAGATGTCCAATCCAGAGGCCATAAATCAGTGGATACGCTGTAGGGGGGAGGAGGTGACTGTGGAATCATACGGTAAATGAGATGGAATGATTGGGAATGCTGGGAAAAGTTAATAGGTGCTGGTTGTCATTTGTCTTACCATTGGTGACAGCCCATATACTTTAAAGGGATTCACTGCAGGGCCATAAATCTTTACAGGGTCATGCATTGCACAGAGGTGAAGAGTCGTGAGGGGGAGAGGGGGAAAGTGGAAGGAAGAGAAATAGCAAAGCCATGAGAGTCAAGTGCAAGGTTGAGTGGGATGAGAGAGAGGATGAGAGGGAGAGAGAGAGTGATGTAAACTGGAACAGACCCTTGAGATGATGCGTTGCAGGTGACTCACCATGAATCGCAGGTCGTCAAAGCCGTTGAGCAGGAACTTGCTCTCGTACTGCGGCAGCCCCACGTGCTCCAGCCACTCTCCGACCGGCTGGTCCAGGGCTTTACCGCAGGCCCCATCTGCCGAGAGAGGGAAGCGCTTCAGCAGGGAGAAGCCGTTCAGCCGGTAGCAGCGGCACTCCGAGGACGACACATGGCATTGCCACATCATCCTCGGCCAGCAGAGGCAGAGCCGAGTGCAGCAGCACCAGGCGGGGTGGGGGGGAGACAGGGTCCAGGCCGGGGGGTGAGGGGCTCCCACGGCACAGGCGGGGGCCCGGCTAACTCAAACACAGGAGGAGGGTAGGAAGTGCTGCAGGCCCAGCTCAAAGCCCTGCAGGGGACTGACTAGGCTAATATACACCCACTGTTGTTAGTGTGACTGACTGACAGTGTCAGGCGAGGGTGGAGGTAGTGCAGGGAAGGAAGCCCATCTGAAGCTTGGTAGCGTTAGTTATGTTGGACTGAGCCACTATGGCATCTTCCAACAAACAGGGTTCACTAAACATTCCTTTAGTGAGCAGATGAGCGAGTGCAAAAGCAAGTGTCTAGCTAGTCCAAAAATATGACAATACTCAACACTACAAGTCAAGAGAATAGATAACTTTCAGGACCAGGCAAAATGGAAATTAATTATGACTACATTTCACATTTTCCTAAATCCTACATTGTCTACACTGGTTAAACAATTCCCCATCTTTTGTTCTCTAATCACAAATGACTCCTATATATATTCAGCTCCCCCAAAAATACTTTTGTCAGGGTTTTCACCACATACTTGTAAAGCTCTGGCTGAGTCCCATGGCTTCATTGGTCAACCTCTTTGAGAGCTAGGACACGGCTCATACAATGAAGGTAGCAGCATTCTAAAGTACTGTTGAGGTACTCATGTTATTTTTGATCACAGAATACACGTTTTGTTTTTTTAAACCATTTCTCCGTCCTTACTCCAGAGCTGCAAGGAGTGCGGTCAGGTAGACATATTGTAAATCCTACATCAAAAAAAGAAGCGTTGGCTTAGGATTTCCAGAATGTGCTGATTCCAAACTCCTCAATTCACAATGAAATCCAATTATAGATTCCTTGATAAAGCTCCAGGTAAGCTGTCTGCCAGTGGAAAGAGGCTCGGTGTCCTTGGTGTGAACAGTGCTCCCTGCGCTGCCCAGCATTCACACTCTCCAGCAGGGCTGCTGGCTGGCGGCTCGGCTCAGCCAGAGAACGTTCTTTTCATTTCTCAAAGCAGTAAATCCAGCCTCAGATCCGACGGACGGCAGGTGAGCCTCTTGACTCCGAAGCCGGGATCACTGCGGGACCACAGTGCAGGTTAAGCTGGCTCTCTCCCGAGGCAATCGCTGCTGCCACCTCCTCCTCCTCTCCGCTCCTGCGC
>OMLF01048602.1:0-12538 GCA_900302615.1 Holocentrus rufus | reverse complement strand
GCACTGGAGGGACAACAAGCGTAAGGATTTATCCCTCTCGCCGCGCCTTCCTCGGTCAGTCCTTCATCACGGACGAAAACTGTGCTGAAAGACCAAAAGCAGCTTCGCTCGAGGGTAAAATAGACGTTCGGGAACACGGGAGTTCAAGTTGCCAGATCTGTGCAGGGAAAACAGGGCCGTGGGTGTGGGAGCACATGGGCGGCTGAGCAGGCATCGTCATGAACCTCGGGGGCAGGGAGAGCAGAGACACATGGTGGCAAGACCGAGCTTGCTGGTGTATAAACATGACTTCAGTGCTAAACTGAGCTATAGCAACCAAGCATAACACACACATATTGATCCTTCTTATAGATATTACCCTTCGAAATGGTTATTTTTGTGGTATTGACTCCTATATGACTCCTGCAAGTGTTAAATACAAGGCACGAACTGCTCAAGCCATCCTAAAGCACCTCCTTGAGAAAGACTTTCCAGTAGTTTTTATTACTTCTTACCACCTACTTTCCATCAAAAAGTTTCTGCATGAACAAATGGGAATATATTGAGAATAATTTGTAAAGCTAAATAGAAAAAAAAAAAAGCCTTGGCCCGCAGTTTGTCCCATTTTCATCCAATCAGATGCATGTTGCATATAAATGAGCCTAGGGTGTAATACTTTCTGATGCAAACATATGTGCCCCTTGTTGTTTTATCAGTTCACATCAAAAAATGCTGTCACATTCTCACAGGCCACTGTGTAATTGTCTCCCCACGCAGCCTCCGCAATGCTCCACTTAATGACAGACTGTCTCGATGGTTGCACTTCCTAAACCAGATTCTCAACCACTATAATCTCCGAGCGGTAAAAAATCATTTCCTGTCGCCCGGCACCACAATTACAGCTGTGTTTTTTTTTTTGGCTTTGAGAAAAAAAAAAAGTGCTGATTGCAAACAACAACAAGCAGGTCGGTGCGGTTTCAATAATGTCGCGCTCGGTCGTTTTAGCGCCTCAATGACACTCTCCTCGCGAGCGCTTTCCATTCCAGTCGCGTCGGATGCCTCTCTCTCGCTCTATTAATGTAGTTAAAACATATTAGGGAATAATGGGATGAATGGAGAGAGGATGGGTTGGACAGGCAGAGCTAAAGAGGAGGAAAACAAGCCAGACTCAATCTGAATGAGCTTGAATCAAAATGAAAGATGACAACCTGGACTGACTGCCTGCCTGTCAAGCAGGTTTTATGGTGTGTTGGATGGATATAGACAGCTAGGGTTAGGGAGTAATGGATTTCATTTAACAGGATTATAGTAATTTTAAAAAAAGACAGCGGTAATTCACTGCAGTTACTGAAAAAATATACAGCAATCAGATTATGTACTGTATATTTTTATGAAAAACACACCTCCAGGGGAAAAGCGGGATCCAATTGCGGGGTGACAAACACCTGTCAGTGTCCTTGGTATTCATATATCGCTCGCAGAGATTTGGTAAGATCACTTTCTATTTATGAATACATACACTGACCGGAGTCCCCCCCCCCTTAGCTTTCAAGGCAGACTTTCAAGTCACTTCACAGGTTCATACTGATAACACGAGACACTCCTGCCACCTGTAACTTCCCAGATTCCCCGGCAACCCGCTGTTTGTTCTCCATTAGATAAAGAGGATCTCGACTGTGTAATAGTTCAAGTCGCACGGTCAATGAATTTGCGTCTCCGCGATTTCAAACGGGGCCTGTCTGATGACCCAAGCCGCTTTAAGTCTTGCCTCATCAGCGCACACACTCATTCTCTCACGCTCATTTTCTGTTCCTCCCTTTGAAGAGGAACACACACACATATACACAAACACACACACCCTCCCACACAACGCTCCCTTTCCCTTTGATTTCACTTTCTGCATTAGGTCTATATTAATTTATTTTTCATACTGTGCATTTATATATTTTGTGATTATTATTATTATGCCGTTTTCATCCTTTTTATTTTTCCTTCTATTTTTGTGAGTTGAGATGTTCTTTTTTTATGAGCCCTTAATTTTTATCATCTCACCTGCAGTGTTACTTTTTTTTTCTCGGCTGTCTCTGCTTCTTTCTTTTCATGCAGTGATAAATAAATTACCGCGTACACAATTTGAAATAACAGTTGTACTGCAGATGATTATGGTAGCGCTTTTCATATGACAACACAGTTTGCAATTTAGAATAAACTGTCAGCTCCACTTCTGCTTCTTTATGTCTTGGAGGCAAATTTACTGTGGTGGCATAATCCAGTGGACTGCATGACTGGTAACAATTTTAAGCGGTGGTAAGTAATCTGTAACAGATTATATTTTGGAAGCGGCCTGGCCAACCACAGAAGGCATACAGTGTAACTAACAGTTACACAAAAGAGAAGCATTCATGTGCCTGGTGGTTTTCAGCATGTTTGGAATGGGCGTCTCTTTAAATCTTACATGCATAGTAAAGGTGAGATAAATAACCTTCGTCTGTTGTGCAATCTATCCCTCTGAGCTGGGAAGTTGCAAGTCTTGCCTCATGACCCTGTTGTAAGCACTGATACAATACCACCTTTGTTTCCCACAGTGTTAGCCTGGCTGGAGCAAGGCTGAGATTAGTTTTCCTTTTTAATAGAAAACCAATCTCCACCGAGCACGCTGGGTTCCTTAACATATTCTGCTTTAAATTAGAGCTCCTTTTTGGTCAGTTTCTAATGACAGGACATCTATTTCGAGAGGTTGCATTTTGTGAAAACAGCCAACTTTTGTCATCCGTGATGTTTCATTCATAGAATCCTAATGCATTCAAAGCCAATTTGTGTTCCTATTCCGTTCACTTAAAACTTAAAAATGTTATTTTAACTTGGTGAAGATTGCAGAGCACTGCGTGTCCGTCCACAAAAGATGACAACGGGGGTTTGTGCAAACCTGCATATGCATAATATTATGCAAATGCCCAACTGCATTTTGAAAACACATGCCCTTGCAAAAGAGTTCATCATAAGGAGCTGTGCCCTCTGGGAATAAATCCAGGGAGAATACTCAATAATCTAGGAAGGACACAAGGAACAGATTTTCAGCAGTGAGCCGCCACTTACACACACAACAGTCACCTCCAAGGTGTCTCTTCCAATTTTCTTTCACCTTAGAAGTCGCAGAAAACACGATAAATCAGCAGGAAAATGGTGGCCATCACGAGCCTTCACATCGGGGCTCATCTCACTACAGGTCGCCTTGAGTTATAGCCAGGTTCTTTCACTGTATTTATCTCAGTGGATCAAGATGGATCAAGAGGCAATACACAGGAGTTATTGTTGGGATTCCCGTGAGCAAACCTGGAGCATCTCAGATCAGGCATAAAAAAATCCCAGAGAATTTGGGATCAGTACAGAATTCCTGGAATTTGTCCAAACTGCACTCTACACCATACCAGAGAGAATTACAAGAAGTTTTTTTTTTCTTTTTCTCTTTCTGCACACAGCAGTCAGATTCACTTTAAAGTGACCTTTCTGTGGTAAATGCTTAGATGGATTTGAACCACAGTGAGGGACGGGCATATACAGTAACTGCATTATCTCACTGTTGTCTCGTTAAACGCCGAGAGATAAGTGCTGCTGTTTTGACTTGACCATCAACATCAGAATTTCCAGTCTTTCTGTAAATGTTAATGGAAACACATTTGCATAAAAGCCTCATCAGAATGACAGTGCAGTATGCTCCGATGGGAACAATTTTGCAAGCGGCCACGTAAGAGGGCTGCTGGACGCATGCTATCGAGGCACAAATGGGCCTCCTGCTTGTTCCCAGCAGTCGCACTCTCTGCCAGCTGAACAGATCCTGCTGTCACCCAGCTAGCTGGAGCGGCTCTCAGCGCCTCCGCTGCTGCTGGCTAATGGACTAGTTATAGAGTGGAGCCCAACCAATACTGGGTTTTCTTCGCAGATACCAATATTGATATTTGGGCATAGAAAAGTTCTGATAGGAACACTCGCAAAATATCATTTTTCCGACTTACCCAGAGTGAGACAAGATGTTTGATACCATTTTCACCATCACATCCACTGGTTTAGTTCCCATGATTAGCATTTCGTGTTAGCTTAGCATAGAGACTTGAAGTCAATAGGCATCAGTAGCCTAGCTCCATCAAAGCGAAAAACATAAACCTTACAGCAACTCCAAAGCTGTCTCATTTACATTTACATTTACATAATATTATAATCTGTATTTGAAATACATGTCTTGGAATTTTTTCAAAGTTAAATGGTAGGAACTATAACCACTGAAGATATGCGTTCATTGGTTATAGTTCATACCATCTATAGTTCCTATCAAACAAAAAAAGGTATTTTGCCCAAAATTCCCTTAAAACGTCTTATGTCTGCTGGACAAACTACTAAATGATGACATAGTTTTTAAATAATCCCGTGCTTTTTACCACAATTTCTACTACTGAACTATGTTTTTTACATATTGTCCAACACATCCGCTAATACCGATATATCTGTGATGAGCTAATATCAGCCAAAAATATCAGGCACCTGATATCGGTCCAGCTCTATTATAGAGAGACAGGAACTGTCGGCGGGCACATCACCAACTGGCAAGGTGCAGGTTCAGGCCATGGCCACACAGAGAGGCAATGGGTCGAGTATGTTTGTGTGTGTGTGTGTGTGAGTCTGTGTCTGTGTGTGTACATTTCTTTGCCTGCATGCCCACGCTCCCCCCAAACCATTTTTTTCTATACACCCCACGCCTAAGCGTTTCCATCATCCAAGGAGAGCAGCACACACTCCCAAAATATTTAGGCTCAGGGCCGATTCACATTCTCCATGCCCAGATACAGAGAATGAGTCTGTGGCGTAGCTATCTAAGGCTCTTCCACATGCATGCAAAATACCGCAGTGGAATGACGGAAATCCGAAGTGTCAGAAGCAGCTGAGGAGAGGACACATAGAGAAGAGAGGAGAGAAGGTGAGCAGGGGAGATTTGTTCTCCATTCTGTTACAAATTACAGGTCTGAACCACAATCAAGAGATTATTTAACAAAACAGTATGGCCACAGAGCCTGCAGCCTCACCCACTGCCTCTGACATGGCCCATTTGAAGCACGTTGCCTGGTGCCCATGGGAGAAGGTGGCACAGGGCCATGCCATATGGGCCTCTATGTGGCGGGCTGCAGCACTCTGCAGGGGGAACTGGGCTGTGGGAGGAAGGAAGGATCCTGTCTATTGGACTAATTAATGTCTCTGTGATCCTGAAGGTTTTTCTCGTAACTGGGCCGAAGACCCTTCACCACCTAATGCCTTTGCCAGGCAGCTCAAACAAGAAAAAAAAAAAAAGAAAAGCACCCCGCTCGGCATGTGGTGCAGATGGCGGATGTGATCCTGACTACAGATGAAGACACGGGGTGTAGATGGAGGTGTGGCTGCAACGGTTCCACTTTATCTCTCCCATACTCTCTCTCACTTTGTTTCTCCCCCCAATGCCCTTTGTGATCTGATAGGCCTGGAATAATAAGCAGTTAGCGTGTTATCTGCTAACAGCTCCATTACAGCATGCAGATAAAGCCACGCGGATCTCTGCAGGTGCAGCGCAGCAGCAGCAGCAGCGCCCCGTAATAACTGTGGAACCCGTCGCAGTGACAATGTAATTATCATGTGCTGAGGTTGAGGTTAGCAGTCAAGCTATTAAATGACGAGAAACAATATCAGAATGTCAGGTGCTAAAGTTAGCCTCCACATGCTTAGCATTTATATTACTGTGCTGAGAAGTTCATCAGGAGGAGACAGGGCTGCTCTGTTGTTAACTATAGTCACAATTACAGCGGATGTCTGTCTTCCTCTTCTTTTTTTACCTCTCACACACACATGCAGTAAATAAACCCACACAGGCTCTAAGGGCATCAACTGAAGTCTGTTTTCATGTTACATGAATTATAAGATGCCAAACAAGGATGAAGTGGCGGCTTATGATTTGCAAAACAGAGTTTACCCACTCTTTGAGGGCTTACATATGTCTTTGTGATGTACATTCATGGTTTATAATGTAAACAGTGAATGCACATCATGAAGAATCACAGTGAGCTGTGATAAACTCATGATAAGACAGGGTAAGTTAAGGTAAAAGCATAAATCTGTTTTTGTGATTTCTAATTTGTTCTGAATGATATGGTTAAAGAAATCATATTGTGATCATGATTGTGATATAATTCACAATTTTAGTAGGAATTATCATTTTTGCATTATGATTTTCATGAATTTGAGGTTAGCTTTGCTGGGGTCTGTACTAATCAAAAAAGATTTCTTACATCTGGAGAATATGACTTATAGGCCAGGGCATTTCTGCAGCTCTGCAATCCTTCATTTGTAACTGTATTTTGTCACACATTTTACCTTTATCAAAAAAATTGCAGCTCCTGCAGTTTGGATATTGCACTTTGCGATATTGCAATTTCGATACTATTTTGATTAATCATTCAGGCCTTTTTTCTAATTAATTTTTTGTTTTGTATTGGAGGTCATCGCTTACCCACCTTTCTATTTACTCCAGTGCAGTGCAGTGCTGCCAACCCCACTGAAACATGAACCATCCGCCCAAAATGTGAACAGACCATAATCCTTTGCATTCTGCTGTATTTGAGTTGCCAAAGAAGTGGAAGTCAGGGCCAAAAATCAAAGCTGAATCTAAAATCTGATCCCACATCATTCAGCATCACATGGCTCATCTACAAACAACATGCATTAACACTCTCCCGGCGAATCACTAAATCAAACAACAGATAAAATGCACGCTATTATAAAAAGAAAGCAAAATGGATGTGAGTGAATCTGTGCGCGTGTGTGTATTACAGAGAGGGAGAGAGTGCTTGCTTTCTCTGGTATGAGATTTGCCACAGCACAGCACACTCCTCGCTGCCATCGATCTGGGTTCCTTAAAGTGTCCTCTGTTGCTTGTCCTTAAAAAGCAACATGGTGAGTGAGCTGTGCAGCCCGCAGCACTGTGCAACAACATCTGTGGCACAATCTGCCGGCGGGATCGAGCATTTTTGCCACAAGGTTACACCGACACGGGGCGAAGTCAGAGGACAGGAGCCACACAAACTGCCATGGGACACACAGATGTAGAGCCGACTGTGTGTTTCATGGATATCATTTCAGTATGAACGAATCCCTTCTTCCACATGTAAACAAAGTGGAATGGTAATAACTCCCAGAAACTCACTGATGTCACTTACTCTGAGTGGATGAGCATGCAAAGAAAGAAAATTATGAATTATAACCAAAAGAAGGATTTCATTTGAGTTTACATGGCTATTAGCTAATAATATTCTACTACACTGTAAAAATATATCCTTTTTAAGTCTTAAAATCTTAAAATCTTTTTTTTTTTTCAAACAAGAGAACAAATCTACCTGGATTCCTTTCTCAAAACAAGTTAATTTTTTATTTTTTTTTACCTTGTGTGAAGATAAACAAGATTTTGAGACTGAATATGAGACTAAATGACTTGTTAAAATGGACATTTTTTTGCAGTGTATGTAACTGACTGGCAAATGCTTATAACACATCTGTCATACCAAACTAAATTTCGTTCTGAATTTGTCTATTCTGTTTGAGGCAATGTTTTTTTTTATTTCGAATTGGGTTATTATCCCAATTTTCCACGGATTGTAAGGCTTCATTTTAACCCAGCGACTGACTGCTTTCAACTTCAATCGCATTTTAAAGAAAATCAGTTTTATGCTATGAATTCCTCCTCTCATGTTGCGCCATATGACATCAAGGAAAGCCGCAGGGAAAGAGCAGATGTGGTTCTGGGTCATCCTGTTGTGTTTCATAGCTGATTACACTGTGCGTTTTGGGATTTTCTCGACATGCCTTCTGAGGTGCAAAACAATGGGCATTGTACGCAAGGGCGGCCAGGAGACTGTTCCAAATCTCATTAAGATGCTCCCTTGCATCTCTTTTTGTTACGCCTCTGAAAAGCCAAATTGAAGATGAGATCAAATCTACAATCCATTTATTTTCTTCTTAAAAGAAAATACAGCCTTTTCATAACCGAGATAAAAGCTGTTTTGTTTTCATCCCTCTTAAATTCAGTCGAAGCAAACCCACCATTGCTGCAACTCATTGTTACATTTGGATTTGGTGTACTCTGATCAAGATACGAAAAGACTCAATTTACTGAACACTCATTGAACTCCATTGTAATTGCCTCCATCATGACAGTAAGATCTCATTATGACGGATTCACATCAAGGGAGATATATCAGACAAAAAAATAAAATGCAGTAGAATATACTGAGACCTGAAGGTCGTCTCTGGTAAGCATCAAATGAGAGTCTCAGACAAATAAAATTATCTTTTGTTAGTTTCTTGTCTTGAAGAAGTTTTGAATCTGTTAAATGCACTTACTCTCTAATAGCCATAAAGGAGCACTTAGGAGGAAGAGATACTCATATATCAAGTCAATCCACCAGCACTCAGATTCTTAAAGGAGCGGTTCACCCAAAATAAAAAAAAGCACAGCAAAGCCCTTGGAGGCAAAGAGTGGGGAACTATTTCCTGCCAAAGAACACTGTATCTATCCGTCACTAATTCGTACTCGTTGGGGGTGGATTGATACAGTTTGCCGGTGTTCTTTAGCAGGAAATAGTATCCGATTCTTTCTTTTTGGAAAGAACTGTTGCTTTTGGGGTTTTTTTTCATTTAAAGTTTTGATGGTTTTAGCTCTACAAACAAATGTACTGGAGTGAAGGGAGACAGAGACAATCATGGCAAACTGCAAGCCCCACCAAATCACACAAAAACTACATAGATGGATAGACAGCGCTAAAAATAAGTGGGGAAATATCCTTTTTTTGCATTTTGGGTAAACTGTGCCTTTAAAGAAATTGACACCCTACAGTCATAAGCTTGCACATTAAAGTCCCATTCAACAGGACAGCGTGAAATGTGTATAGCAGAAGAGAAGTGTGGCTCATGAAGGGCTGCAGGGAGGGAAAGGCTCCACAGAGCTGTTGTTATGACAGAAATGCAGAAATGTCCTCGCAGCCTTTGTGCTGAACAGAGGCTCCTGCAGCCAGAGGCAGCGTAAGATTTACATTCACTTAGACCTCGCTGCAACAATTTGAAACACTGGAAATATCAGATTCCGCTCTTGACACTCTGGTCTTTGACAAATATCTACAAACAGGTCTTTACATGTAGCTGAAAGCTGAAGATTTTTTTTTTTTATCTATTTTTTAAATTTATTTATTCATTTTTTGGGGGGGAAATGTTTATTTGGTTAAAAATGCAAAATAAAAGATCTTATTTAATCCGATTCATGGATTCCAGAAACATCCCAAAAATCTATGTCAACATCTCACAATTCGCACTTTGATCGTGGATGAAAGGTTGTAATTATAAGGGATGCGCTCCTCATTACTAACAAAGTCAAAGGAGTGAAAAACAGCAGGAAAAAAAAACAACACCAATGGGAACCTTGCTTCAAATGTGCTACAGAGAATTATGAAGAAAATGCTAGTTAGAAAATATTGTAGGAAAATGTTTTTCCTTTCCTGGTTTGAAACTATTAAAATCAGTTCATCGCAAATTAATTGAAAAATCATGCCCAAATTTTCACAAAGACACCTTTCCATTCGTTGACACTTGAATCTTATTTTGTTCCGCTTTGAGCCTCGGGCATCTTTCACCATAAAATAAAACCCTTCATTAGACTGCAGTAATCCTAAATGAGAGCGGTATCCTTGGGCAAGCTGTGGGACATTTACTAGGAGAAGCGATTCTGCTTTTATTGACGTTTATGATCTGCAGTGTTTGACGCTCGCACAGAGCTACTGTAAGCGAACGCTACGGGCTGACAAGTTAAGATGGAACCAGTGAAACTCCCCCAGCTCAGATCCCAATCCCTTTATGAAGGATTTCAGAGCTGCCTTAAGTCCCTTTCCAGCTTTACCCACCAAGACGGGCACACCTCCTATTTTTGCTCGAGTGCCAGCTATCCTCTCTCCAAATAATCTTGTCCCATTCGGGCAATAAACCGCCTTTCCATTGCCACGAATAGCAGTCGACTGTGTCACACTTTACAGTCGAGGACGAAGATAAACAACATTCCGAATGTAAACCCCAAGGGAAAAAAAAATAGTCCACGGGTTGACACAGTTATGTAATGTGAAGTCACTCCAGAGATTGACTCACGGTTCACACTGGGACACCCGGCAGACTCCTCACTGCCTTCTTGAAGATGCATTCCTACAGGGAAATCACACCCAGGAGCTCTACACACACACACACACACAGACACCATACACTAAATATGCACACTGTACAGGCAGGTTCCGAAGCTGAAACAACTTTATTCTGATATTCCCACAAAAACAAACACACGTCAGCATGGGCCCACACACTTGGACTTGTGTTACCCCTTTCGCTTGCTGTCGCTACAAATTATACACACAGAAAAACACACACTCAAACATTCGCACTCACCACTACCACTGCAGTGTGTTTATATTGGAGGAGGCACAAATGCTCATCCCATATAAACTATCCTCCCACTAAGGGCATGCCACGCGTCACTGCGGCACTAGGAACTTAACTGCATATGTGTGTGTGTCTGTGTGTGTGTGTGTGTGTGTGTGTGTGTGTTGTGTGTGTGTCAGTGTGAGTAAGTGTTGGTGGGTGGCTGGAGGTTTGCACTACTCAACAAACAGCCTTATCTCCCCCCCTGATGTGACCTACTAGCCATGAGTGACCGGACCAGCGTGAAAGCCACCGATAAGGTAAACAATAAAAACACTGGACGTAAATTAAAGACCAGGCACACAGAACAGGCAAACACAACGAGGTAACAGGTAAATAGAAATTATTTCAGCGAATATTTAACACTGAGGCGTACTGATGGGTTTAAAAGAGGAAGATGCTGATTTTGCCAAGCTAAGCTTTTGAAGTAAAGTGCTGCAGAGCCTAAGGGCCTCGAAGACCTGGGATGTGGCTCAAACCGCATCTACTTTGGTAGGTGGTGAATCTGAATTGGGGCTCTAATTAGGTGATGAAGTCGATGAACATCAGGACACTGAGACGAGATTCCAACTCAGGGTCCCACACGATCATGATAACAGTCGCATTAGCTAGTTTGACATGTCAGTTGGTATTGTCACTCCTTAACGTTCACTAAAGTTAGCAAACATTAGCTAACCTAACTGTAAACTGTCTTATTTACGTTGTGTAAATAAGACAGCTTCAGAGCTGTTGTAAGGTTTACTTTTTTGCTTTGACAGATGGCTAGGCTAATGACTCCTGTAGACTTCAAGACTTTATGCTAAGCTAACACAAAATGCTAACCATTGTAACCGAACCAGGGGACTTACAGAGGTGAAAATGGCATCAAACATCTTCAACATCTCAGTCTGGGTAAGTTGGATGAAGGGTATTTTGCCTAAAATGGAGTATTCCTTTAAGTGGCACTGTCATTGGTTGTGTTTCCACTGAATATAGTGAGCTTTTCACGTTTTAATGGTGCATGATGGGAATTTCATAGGGATTTTCATAGGGAGCTTCATATAAATCATATAGGAAGGAAGGCACAGAAAGGAAAGATTCCCATCAAAATGACCTGCAAGTGTTCAGATTTGCTGTGAAGTGCATGAACAATAAAGTCAAGTAAGCTAATGTTACAATTATCTAAGTTTGTATCAAAAGATAACACTATAAAAATGTTAATTTAACAAAAAATGCCTTCAATTTTATAAGAGGCTGAGTTGGTTTGTGGTTAACAAAGCATAGATGAAAATACAAAAACACCATTTTCCAGTTATTTCTTCGTTGTTTACCACCTAATTGGATTCATCAGAGCTTTCAGAAATTGTTCCTTGTTGTACCATTTGGATGTTGACGTGAACACTATTTCCAAGTTGGTAAATACCATATGATGTGAACGTGGCATTATTTTGTGTAGGCATAGCACAGTTACTCCCTAGGTAGTTCACTAAACGTGGGCGCAGTCTGAGACGCAGTGTTAGTCACCGTTGGACTAATATAAACTTTAATATGTCTAGCCGGGCCCTTGAGAAGTTGCAAGATGTGACATATGTGTAGGAGCCACCGTAACACCACCAAAACACAGTCTGAAAAGTAATCAGTGGAATTTTACAGCCTAAAAATAACTGTCAGGCAATTGAGATGAGAGCACTGTATGAGTCAAGGCCGCTAAAAGACAAGAGCGACAAAAACGGCAAAACCCAATATTTGCAATGTTCCAGCAAAAAGTCTGAAGCTTTCTAATACACCGCTCAAGGTTAAAACATAAATCATTGATAACGCCTGGATTTTTACATGCAGGCCTGATGTGCCGCATTAAAGAACCGAGAGATACTTGATGTGCCACGCTCAAGGACTGAGAGAGGCAAACACCACCAGGCACGCTGTGTGTGTCTAAGCATTACGGCGGAGGTATTTTTCGCTTTGCTTCACCACACACACAGCTCTGTACACTAAGTCAGAAACAAACAATGTCTGGACTGGTGTGTATTGAGGCCAAAGAGCGGGCCCCGGTTCA
>OMLF01048601.1:6038-21480 GCA_900302615.1 Holocentrus rufus | reverse complement strand
AAAAAAAAAAAAAAAAAAAAAAAAAAAAAAAGACCCACCAGATACCAGATAAACTGTTTTTCTGGTATTTGGTACAACAGAATACCGGACAAATCAAAATGCACTGGGATTTGGCTTTTGTCTGGTGCTAATTTCCCACCCTGCGATCAGCTATCAGAAATCCAGTGAACTGACTGCAGATGATCCATAGCGGCGTTAACTTATTGGGGTTAACTTATAGGCTTGAGGCTAACCTTCGCAGGAAGTTGCGGTACTGTTCATGCCGTGTCTCCGCCGTCCTCCTCATGATGTTTTGAAACACCTCGCGGTCCAACGCCCACGTCCTCACCTTGTTCACCGCTGTAAGAGCAACATCACATGCGTCAGATACCAGGATGCACTGCAGCCTCTGACCTTTCAACTGGAAACCAGTTAACCTGTGAACCCGACTAGTAAATACTAGGCAGGCAACAGCTGGCTTCAATAGAAGTCGGTCACAAACAGCTCACAGAGTGGTTACCGGGGGTTACGAGACACGCCACCATGTTGGAGGAGTGAATAACAACAAGAAAGATTGTAAAGTTTTTGCCTCTACCCCCTCGATCTTTCTCCCCCCTTCTCTAGTATCATTTGAACCCTCTACCACCATAAAAAAAATTGAGATTTATTTTGTTTTGTCAGGAGGAAGATGCAGAAACATGGCGGTGTGTCCCTCATTGCCACTGGTTTTCAATCTACAAACCTTTGAGAGAGGCCTCTACCAACAGAATTCCCCTTTATACAATTCATGCTGAAAGTCCAACTCAGCCACAGTCATGAAGTGAGGAGAGTTGTCAATCTGTAAAGGATCTTTCCCCTTTACCCATAATATTGAGGTCAACTCAGTGTTACCCCCATCCACTCCACCCTCTCCATCCCCCAAAGGGACACCAGCCAATTACTTGGTTAAATATACAAATATGTCCTTCACGGACCCTCCGGACAAAGAGCACTCACATACATGGTATGCGCCTTCCAAATGCCGAGGAGGTGATAACCAATCAGAGCGCAGTGCTGTGGATATGATGTAAAGCCTTTGTCAACACACCCGTGCAAAAGCTTGTTTGCTTCTGTCTAATGAGCTATCTGATTCTCTTCTCCTCACTATCAGGTGATTCCTCGGCTTTAAGGAACCACTAAAACTCCAGCGAAGGGTCAGAAAAGAGTCAGATTACGTTCAGGGTGTGTTGGGTAGAGAACAGACTGTGGTGTTAAAGGGTGTTGCACAGGGCAGGAAACTGGTCTGAACTGGTCACAAGAGCTGGTAAATGCCAAAACTGACCTGCCACTTTCACTGTTCTATAACATCAGTCCATTTTTCTCAGGGAATCGGACCTCCCCACCAGTGATTGGTTACCAGTCAAACTCTTAACTCCACTGCAAAGACTAATTTATTCAGTGAATTACCAGCTTTGTAACAGGCATCTGTCTAAGTGATGGTGTAAGATCCTGGTAGTGCAGAGTGGAATCATTTGAAAGGCCCTTGAGGAGGAAGCTATCAACTTATATCCCATGAGTGATATCCAGGAACAGCTTAGAGGAGCTGCAATATAATGAGCTCATCATGAATTTGCCACATTTGCTAAATTACAGAAACATCATTTACATCAAATGTTGGTGCCAGAGAGTTTTCGTGGTTATTGTGGCAGTCCCGTAACCGCAAGGCAGGGATGTGGATTTGAGTCCACAAGTACAAATACTTAAGATTCAACTTGGACTTGTCCTCAAATGACTTCAGACAAGGCTTGGACACCAGATTGATGACATTGGACCTCATTTGTCAATCCATTTATAGAAAAAAATGTTGGCAAATTCTTCATATCTATTGGGACTGGGAAATTTTTGCACTTCTGAATTGTTCCAAAAGTCAAACTTAGTGTTAAGTCTTTCACTTCTGATGAAAGTGGACATTTAATATGCTACTTTGAATGTAGGCCTACTTGTTCTAAAATCATCACAGAGCACAAACAAGGAAATATTTTAAAGGCACTCCCTGACAGTCTGGACTCGGGGGAAATGAGACACAGATGGAGACTTCAGACTACCAGTCAATCCAAATTTAACGAGGTTTTGTCCCTTCAACACGTCGACACTTTGTGATTGGAACAAATCTCCAACAATGCACATCGGTTTTGAGAGAGAAACAGTTGTTCTCTGGTCTCAATCCCATCGTCTTGGTGTTCCTTTAGTTAGCTGCAATGTGCTTTTGGTGAACAGTTTTTAATCAAACCACTTTCTTTTAGCTTCTTGTAAAAAGAAAAGGGTTCTCTGAGGATGTGATAGTGTTCACCTGCTCCATGATTTCCTTCCATCCTGTTACAGTATTCCTGAGTATTAATTTTTTCCTAAACCATTGTGCACTACCTCAATATCTGCCTCACTTTTCACTTCCTTCGATGCCATTTCAGTCCGGATGATTATGTTTGTGGGTGTTTGGCTTTGCTTTTTTTCTGAGGCAATGCAATTATGTTCATTCAGTAGAATTACTGTCTTATGAGCGTGCTTCCCATTTACAAGTGGGATTTATAAAATCATGCACGTGAACACAATTGAGAACTACTTTCAAACTTTGAATATGGCATACATTCTTAGTTCATATAATTCTGCACAGTAATGTAAATCCAAGTTTATGAACATATTGATATATGAAACCAAACAGCATCTACAGAACCATATTCATGCATGGAATAGAAGACCAACGAGTTATTTTTGGGTTGTGCATGACTGACGTATCTAAACATCACTCTGATGCAAACACAGCAGCAGTGTGGCATCAGCTGCAGGTCGTTTTGTAATGACATTCGGCTAATATGGTTGAACCCAATTTAAGGACAGCAGTTTGCAAAGCCAGCGTTGTCACAGTTTAGGATCAGACTTTATCAGACACCTGAGAACACAACCAGAAAGGGCAGTTTTTGCACAATAGCTGCTTTATCATAGGCAGTGTTTACATGTGTCATCACTCATTTAGAGTCAAATGAGTAAGAGTTAGCACCTCAGCACTTAGCCTAAGAGCCAGAAAAAGGGAAAGAAAGAGGAAGGACTGCTGTGAAGCCAAATTGACAGATTTCTCTCTCTCTGATTTCTGAAATAGTCATGTGTTTTTTAGCTTTTGTTGTATTTTTTCCCCTGGTATTGGTCCGTAGTTTAATGTATGACATGATTATGTCGACTTGCAATTCATATCTTTTGCTTCATTTGGGCTACATTATCAGATCATTTATCCAATATCTGATATTAGTTCAGTTTATTATTTGCAAATAAAACCCTAACCCTAAATAAAGACAATGATAATTTATAAGAATTAAAAAAAATTGTAGAAAAGGCTAGATGCCAAAATTGGTTTATAAGAAGCTAAATAAGACATGATGTAATCAGCTGACTGTATGTATGTAATAGTTCACGGTCTCAACTTGACTCAAGACTTGTGACTAAGGACTTGAGACTTGACTCAGATTTGTGACTCAGAAACTTTAGACTTGACTTGAATGAAGTGAGTTCTCATCTCACAGAGTCTGTGCATCAGTCAGCGAGTCCATCAGCAGCCACAGTCCAGCTCAGTGTGTCTGAGTGAGACGCTGAACTCTGCTCACTCATGTCCAGCCACTCTGGATAAAAGCATCAGTTCAATGTTGGTGTGTTTACTGCACAAAGTAAAAAAAACAAAGTGCTTTACCTCGCACAGATGCAGTTCTTGTGCAGTTATACAGTATGGCTAATTCTCCAAACGTGGTCCAGACTGCGATTGATGTCAGCAGTTTGTTATGCTGAAACACATCCAGCTTCCCATCTGTAAATATGAAACAAGGACAATCAATAGCTTTATCAAACTCAGATTCCAGACATTGACAAATTGACTCACTGGGCAATAGGAATGGATTCAGACACATGCTACAGGCAGAATCTAACGACATTCAATTTTCATTCATTTACAGAAGGGCAAAAAGCTAACTTTTTCATCCACCTGATCCCATGGCGAGCGTATCACAAAACCTGTCAACTATTTTCACCGTTTTACCAGCCGAGTAGAATAAAATAGAACTTTTACAGCAAATGAAGGTTGATTACCTCCCAATATTACCAGATAGCCAAATTTTATCAGTATGTGACAAGTTGATGATGGAAGTTTCCCACCGTCTGTATTCTAAAAATGTGAATCTTTTTAAGGGCATGCAGAATTTATATATTTTTTGCACTCCTGGTTATTGGTGTTTTTACAGTCATTAAGGCTTCTGAAAAGTTTTCCCATGCTACCAACCATGCTAAAACTGTAGACATTATATAGAAAAAAAATAAACAAAACATTTCAGTGTTTTAAAGTGTACATGGTGTATGTAGGGTGTATTTAAGGTCTTGGATTAGGAATTCACCATAAAATGTAGCATAAAACACAATGTCTTTTTAGGCATTTCATATCTGAGGCTCTCTGAGTTGTCAGCACTGGCAGCATGAAATATGACTCATACTAAACAATTAATGTGACGAATCACTGGCTCTTGAAATCTGATGATTTGGCCCTTTATCCCTGAAAATCCTAATGGCTTAATAACCACAAACATATCACAAAAGCAAAGGCCATGTTGGATTCAATGTTGGTGATACTATGTCTTACTTTTCTTAATATCTATTGATGTAACATTGCAGTTTCCAGTTATTAAATAATTAAAATAAAAATTAAAAAAACACATGTCACTTAGTTCTTTTAACATTAATCTTAAATACCACAATATGAATGGAAAAAACTGCATGCTTTCCTTTCCCACCTCTTCCATTTGTTTGTTTACATATTGATAAGCTGAGGAAAGAGGAGGAATAAGGGAAGCAATCCTTCAAAAAAGGAGTTTGTAATTTATGACTTTATGGGAGTAATGAGACCAGCTCTGTTTGGATTTAGTCGAGAACAGATCTGATGTTTCTGGGCTCTCAGGATCACTTTGGTACAGCAGCTAGAGACTCTGCACTGCTGCACTAATCTGTTATGGTTTCTGACCAAGGGTGGGAAATTACTGTAACACCAGCCTCCAGCCAAATGCTGGTACATTTTGTCTGTGTCTGGTAAATTTCTCTTGTTCACCCGCCACTTTGGCAGGAGGCCAGCCATCTTTTAGAGCTCCTACTCTGGCCGAAAAATCTTGTTGCCTGGTAAATTAGAGAGAGTAGCTGGTGAATTTTGGGATGTACAAACCACTATGGACTAGAAAGTTAGTTTTCAGCTCCAGTCCAACAAAACAAGGCCAAAACACAATTCTTTTATATTTATAGTAGGACTGGATGATTGGACTTAACTCATTGCCAGTGGAAATTCCCTGTCTGATTTTGTTTTGCTCATTTATATTTATATAATATTTATATTACTAATATAAAAGACATGACAACAAAACAAAAACTACATTCGATCATACATTAAATCCATCTATCCATCCATGTTCCATACGTGCTTGTTCCTAATCAGCGGCAGCCTATCCCAGCATGCATTGGGCTGAAGGTTGCCAGTCTGTCACAGTACTCCAGTTAATTTAAAATTAATTTAGAACCTAACCAGACCTGTCATACCCTGGGATTTTCATCATAATGTGCTGGTTTCATCACATTTGAGTGTCTTTTGCTACTGCATGTTTGAAATTTCCTGCCGCATTATATTTAATTTTTCCTTTTTCCCCCTCTTTTGACTGAAGGTATTATTCTTATTTCAAATGCAAAAAGCATCCCATCATTGTGCATTTAAAAGCTGCTCCCACCATGGTCAGAAACATCAGGGACCAGTTCTGCATGTAGTTCACAGGAGGAAGTGGACTATCGAGCTCAACCCTTTTGCACACTACTATCTTTGCCCAAAGTCTGACTCAAATGTGTGTCTGACAAGATTAGTCTACAGCAATTTGGAGTTTTTACAAGCTACTGCTGCCAGTGGAGAAAAAAAAAAAGTTAGTTTTTCCAGATCTGTTCTTAATGTCATTCCATGCGGATAATGATCAGACAGGAGTCTACCCACCTGCCAGTACAAACAGATGGTTCCCAGGCTCTCCCTGCTTGGTGACGTACTCTCCCTGCTGGTAGGTCCGTTCATACATACACTCCACCATGTCTTTGATCTGCTGCAGCTCCAGCCGCTTCAGGTACTGGTTCTTGTTAAGGGCGTCTGTGAGGAGCTTCTTCACACTGTCGATAAATAACAGCACGTGAAGAGTTAAAAAGCAGGCCGTGCCAAACTGTGCATGTGTCGTCTGCAGGGCCATGCATTTCCTCTGCTGCTGAGTTCAGGCATGAGAAATCTCCATGTATGAACAGATTCACCTCTTTAACAGAGCTTTGACAAGATGAGTGCTGTTCAATGTTGGCGGTGTTCTGTCTTGATTGGTAAACTTGTGAAAATGACTAACATACACACTACATGTCTTTTGATTTTGAGCTACCAGGACGCCCACGTGCACATTTCTTACCATGCTTTTAGTCTGCATGGTAAATGTTTTTTTTTTCCCTTGTGAAATAATGACTGACTTGAAGCAATTATTTAACAGTGAAACTAAAAATCATGATTTTGTGTCAAAGTTTGCCATTCTGCATTCTGACAGCTGCAGCAGGGGGGGTTGTAGCTGCTCCTTTTTAGAGCTGTAAGGCGAATAAGTTGAGAGGCAGGGAAGTAGTTCACCCAACTGCAGATGTGGGTGGGTGGTCTGTTCATCCACACTATCTTGAAAAATAAATGAGCACTTTGGGCTTAATAAAATGAGAACAAATGACACCCAGTCCTTTATTTTTCAACCCACATCCTCTCCTCCCACCTAGATGTGTCACTCCTACCTACTCCACACTACAGCCATCTGTAACACTGTCATTCACATAGCATGAGTATTCAGTTTCAAAGGGCCCGTGTGTAGCAGACAGGCTGCAAAACACTTGAGACCATTCCTTTTGCTTATGGAATGCATGCCAGACTTATTAGGGGCATATGTTTTAAACATGAGCATCAGGATGAGAGGGGGACGCATAGCATGCTTTGTCTTATCTGTCTGGACAACAGCTGGTCCAAGTGAGCCAGGCTCTCAACACAGTATGAGTGTGTACTCACTGCAGTGGGTTGTATTCATGTTGTTGCATAATTCAAGGATCACTTCATATGTTTCATGTTAGAAAATCTACTGAGACTTATTCCAAGCACAAACTGCACGTCCGTTCACAGCCTTACATCTCAATATCCCCCCTCCCTCCCACAGTTTCTTGTCTATGTGACACTAAAAGATGTGGCTCATGGATGTAGTGATGAAGAATCTCTGCATCACTGTCTTGCCAAAACAAATATGAAACATGATTTTGTTTTTCGTCTGGTTCTCAATGTAGCGTGAGAAGGAAGAGTAGCTGACAACACTTAATGACACTTCATTTGTCAGTGATATCAATAACACACCAGAAGATGTTAGACTTTTCTAATTAATGTGGCCTTTAAACTGACTTGACCATGTAATGATAAAGTAACTTGGCAGAGTGTTCAGTTTAATAGAAACTTCAGATAGTTAATCTAAGTCTCTGATTATCATACCGTACTGACATGAATAGAAAGTAGGGAAAACACATTCAGATATCTAACTAGAAAGTCCCCTCAGTGCGGATCAGACCTCCTCCAGGCGTGTGTGGGGACACAGTGTCTATATAAAGTAGATAGTTGTTGTTGTTTTGTGCCACAACTGGTTGTAGAGGGTGAGAGAGGTTTTCCATGATGGCTTTGATCTTGTCCCTCATCCAAAGACCAGAGAAGATTAGGCAGATAATACCGCTGACGTATGAAACAGTGACGGCTGTTTTATACTTCATGTTTCACAGTGGTGAAGCATCAGGCTGTTGAACCTGTTTTAACCCCCGCTTGTTGACAGATCCCATCAGCCTCTGACACTTTTTACAGTGTTGTTCTCCTGTGTGTCTGCTCTGTGTTCTGTTGACTTTCTTCATCAGCAGTGTGTTTTGTAAAATGCACACTGCTCTCCTGTATATATGGTATGCTTTGATGATAGTATATGTAAATTCTAGTAAATGGGCTTGCAAAAACCTCATTATGGTTGCTCGAACACTGCCTAATAAGAATAAAAGAACATAAGTCATTGACTAAAATAGGGGCTATAATTTAGCCTAATGTAAAAATTATGTATTTTGAAGTAGGTTGTTACTTCCTCAATGCTAAGAAAAAAAGTAGTTTGTACACATCTTGTGTTATGTCAGTTTTTGTGAATGTCATATTTTCATGTGTAAATATCAGAACAAAGGAATTACAAAGAAAAAAATCTGTTTATATGTCGCTTGATAAATGAGGCCCATTGTGTTTGCATTCATTTATGCTGAACAAAAAAAAAGGGAGGATAGATGTCAAATCTGGAGGAGAAATTGGCTGAAGAGGCATGGGCTCGTTGGCTATTATTACTCACTGTTGTCTAAACTTGTCTTTACATATCTAATAATATATGAGTGCTGCAGATTTTCTGCTGATAACATCAAACGTGTCTGAAACCCTCTGGATGTCTGAGGCAGCTCACAGGCTGGGTCAGACCTGCTCAAACTTAATGAGCTCGGCAGCATGCACCAGACGATGCCAACGTGGGGATTTTGTCTCAGATCTCCAAAACTTGTCTGGGACAGATAAATCACCTAAAGTCTAATAGTGTGTGCCCAGCTTTACTGTCTCTCAGCTCAGAATATTAAGGGAAGTCATCAAGGTGGAGCTAAGAAGAAAGTTTTTCAGCTTTTTTCATCTCATTCAGTCAAACAACTCATTCATTTCATTTCAGGTTGATGCTTTTTTCCAGTGACGAGCATTACGTTAGAAGGTAGTTTGCTGTCTTGCTCAAGCGTCCCCAGACAGGACACATGACTGTTAATGGACCAGAGTGAACCTGTGACCTTCCTGTCACCGAGCATTCGCTTTAACTGTCAGGCCATTAAGACAGACACTGACTGTCATGGGAATAAAACACGTGACTCTGGTTGCAGGATTGAAAGTATAATCATAAATACTTTGGTAATAAAGATGACTGCTCAGAGCCTTGGTGCACTTTAAAGCTCTGCTCCTCACAGACACAATATCATGATGAAAAACATTCATCTTGGTCAAAATCTTGATCATATTTCATGTATAATAATATTTTCTTCCTGGATTTACTATATACATCACCGCTTACTGTCATCAAAAAAAACCTTTGACTGCTGCATTTTTCAATATCGTACAACAAGCGGTGAAAGGCCATTTAACTGGCGAGTATCTTGGCTTGTTTTCACTTTTGATGGTGATTTGAACCTGTCTGAGGTAGGGCTAGGTGATACATTGATATTATAATATCATTATTAGTAACTATTGTCTGAGATTTTGAGATGCTAATTCGGCGATAGTGTAAATGTTGTCTTTTCCTGGTTTTAAAGGCTTAGACTTTTCTAGCTGTTCCGTTATTTGCCTCAGCCTGCTTGGTCATCCACATGACTAATGCCAATTAATCAAAAATCTCTTGTGTCTAGATATTTTACAAAAGCAACAGCCATCCCTACACCGCTATGATATTGTGGTACTTGATTTGTCCATGTTGCCCAGCTGTAGCCTGGCAGCAAACATCTCACCTTGCGTCCTTCGGTACGCGGGCCTTCTCAAAGGAGAACTTTGGCAGGCTGCTGGAGTCGTAGGTTCTGGATGTGGGCTCAGCGGACACGCCTGCCTTGGCCCCTTTCCTCCTGTTCAGGGTCTCTCTGATGCGACCGCTGAGGTTGGGGCTGTTCTTGCCACTCGATTTGACTGAGGGGGGCCGTGACGCCTGGCCCAGACCTAGACCCCCCGTGCCCCCGCTCTGGTTCTTCATCACATCCTGCAGCTTGTTCAGCTGGATGCATTTGCTCTGCAGCTCCTCGCTGAGCTCGGCCAGCGCTCGCGTCTGTTTGGCTAGCTGCTCCTGGAGGGCCTTGATCTGGTGCTCCTTGGCACAAAGGTCCTCATCCTTCCTCTTGCCCTCTCTCTCCAGCTCCTCCACCCTGGTCCTCAGGGTGTCCGAGGACGAGTTTTTGAACCCGCCGCCCTGATCCTTGTGGGCTCGCCCGTTGGACGCCGAGGCAGTGCTGTCAGCTTGTTTGTATCGCTTAGACTTCATCGAGCCGTTCCCCATTTTATCAGCTGAGGCCACCTGAGGAAATTGTACAGTTTTATAGTCATAGTTTATTACAAGTTAACAAGGACGACCTTCTCAAGCAACGTTTTTCTGTGTGCCGCATGAGCGTGCCATGCTTTCATTACAATGACATTTAGCACCTCGCTGTTCACTGGCAAAGGTCTGTTTCAGGAAGCTCAGAGTAAGGTTTCAAACAAAAGAGCTGACGCTGTCAAGACAGAACACTGGAGAAAGAAAGGAAGAAAGACGGAGAAAGTGAGAGAGAGAGAGGAGAGAGAGAACTAAACAGTATATAATGGTCAATGAATGTCTTCTCCATTTATTATTCAGAAGGCAGGAAGTATTACATTACATCAACAGTCACTCCCCATCTGCTATGATGGCAGCAGTGAAAGGAAATGCTGTGTAAGATGATGTTAGGGGAGGATGGTAATGGTAACCAACATACTCATTAACAATAAGAGTGACAATATAATCTCAAATAATCCTTTTTTCTGGCTAATGCCGTGCTTTAAATTAAAATGCACACATTTCTCTCTGCTCGGACCCCAGTGTACATGCAGAAATGTCAGAGAACAATACTATTTTTGTGTGTGAGTCCACCGCCAACTCACACATACAGTAGACTTCATTCATGACATTCCTGCTGGGATACAGTGAGTGGATGTAGGCTTAGACTGTTTCTCAACAACACAACTACTTCATCCTGAAATTACAAAAAGCTGCCATAATCTATGAGCCTTAATTCACATTGAAGGCTGATTTTGATTTTTCACATATTGCTTTACTGGATGGTAATCATGGAAGATTTTCTTTTATTTTGCTTCTTTTGTTTTTCTGGCGAAAGTATTTGGCATTTTGAGTGGCGCATATACTGTATTTGAAATTAGACTGCTCTCAGATATAGGAAATTACAGAAAAAAAGGACATTTACTTAAAGTCTTAAGATAACGCCTTTCAATTATCCCAGCAGTCCTCTCGAAATCAGTTAATACCGGTAAGATTAAGTTCAGTTTAAACCAGAGGATCGTGCACCTGCAACTTGCCCTGCCTCGTCGTCCTTCAACTGAGATGGGAGTCAAAAATGAATCAGTCTATAGTTTAAATCAGAGCTCAGTACTTACAGATGTAGTTTTCAGAGCTGTTATCCGACCTTGAAGAAGAAAAGACTTGTTTGCACACTCGAGCATCAGTAGCCTAGAGACCGTCCATCTGAAGCAGCGCCCGCATCCTCTCCTCCCCCTCTCTCCTCCCTGGCTGTGCGCGTTCTCGTGAGCGCGGCAAAGTAACAGACTTTGATTCACACGTCAGGTGTGAACGACGTCGAGTGCTATACTAATGTCTAAAACCAAAGTAAAAATTGACGACGGCGACAAACGTTTCCTACCAAAGAGCAAATTCGTAGTCCGATTCATTTCGGGAGAATATAAATCAAATTTGGCTCATTCTAATAAAAGTAAACAAGACTATGAAATCATGCTACCTATAGCTTTATATTGGCAACACAGTCTGCTAAGATAATTTAGACTATCAAAATATATTTCCTGTGGTATATTTGGCAACAGTTTTTGCCAATACGCTGTAATTGTAATATGCGCATGCGCTTTTAACCTTCAGTGTTAAACTGCTGTAACTAAAGTTGAGATGCTCATTTTTACTTAAATAAATTGTTCTTTGTTTAGGTTGGCATTGAACTTGACTTTTCAACCTCATGCATGCTGGGATGTGGTGGCTGGGATAGATTTAGCAGTGAAGCTAAGTCTAGTTATTAAAAAAAAAAAGTATTTAAAGCATGATTGATTAATAATGGTGGCAAACATTACAGGGTGTGCCTTCCATGGGTGTGACACACTATCACAGCTTTCATCTGTTAGCTTGTCATTAAAATAAGGTCAAGCAAGCAAGCAAGCATGTTTGGAAACCAGATGTAAAAAGGAGTTCAGAGACCAGGACCTATATTTATTCTTAGCTGATATTTGATGATCTAGTCTACTATCACAGTGCCAGGACAGAGACTGCATTATTTGGCTTCAGGGCTGCATTATATTTCACATCATGTAGCTGAGCTGTATTTGTGAATTGCCTTTGATTGGTTTTGTTTTGTTTTTGTTTTCAAAGCCATAGCTACAGTCCTTGCATCAAGAAATGATTAATTGGTTTTCCTAGTGTTTTTTACTGTTGGTGACGCCAGTCTCAGCTGCCTGGCCTGAAGCATATTCCATTGACACACATAGTAGAATAATGGCAGGTGGCCAGTGCTGGTTCCTCTGCTGTGCCCTGACTGCCCAAAATAATGACCTATGCCAGTGGGGCTCTGGACCTCCCAGGGAGTCACCAGATGAGTTTGAATATTTTTGAATAAACAAACTCATTATCATGGTTTTGTAAATCGACATGTATATTTAGCTGACAGTGAGGTTGAGTGGTTTGCTTAAGGACACCGACTTTGGGTGTTTGAGGGAATTGAAGCGGCGGCCTTTCAGAAATGATGCTCTTCCTAGTGGAGCTGTGTAATTACTTTGAATGTTGTAGTTTTGTGTTTATTTTTGAATATCATAGCATGATTGTAGCACATACATCATAGTGAAATGTACCATAATATGCTCGTATAGAGCCTTTGTAGTTGCACCACAAATCTAGCAACCACATCTGTCAGCATCATGGAGCAGAACAATTTGATTGCAAACAAATACTGATTCATTTTATTTTGTCCAGTCTTTTTTAGAGAGTGTTAATGCCATTTTTTAAAAAGGACATGTATGCTTTTGAAGCCATAGTACCCATAGTGTTGCTCTATGTATTTAAGCATGTTTGCTTTTAAGTCATGTTGTACTAGCATTTTTTAGTTCATAGAATTGTGTTGTGGGAAATTACACCAATGCATTACATCATATTTTAACACCATCGGTTAGGTTATAGTATTCTTAGAGCTGCAAACATTACATTAACATTGTTTTAAACCATAGCATGAAGTTTTTTTAATGCCATAGTATACTATGCCATTTTTTAAACACTGTATTATTGTATGAGTGCCATAGTTCATCTGAACATAGTTGTATAGCATTTTTTATTTCAACTATTATTCTTTATTGAACATTGATGCCATAGATAGTGTGTTTTTGGGAGTTGAAGTATAGCATCGTGTTTACTACAGTACAGTATGCATGAAGTAGTGTGATGTATTGTTAAATGTGCAAATTAATTAGATGTTGAATTTTTGCAACAGCCTAGTAAATCAGACCCATATTGAATGCTGTAGTGTGGTAGCCTGTGATAATGTCTGTATGTCCGTCTCCATGATCACAAATGGTTAATTCAAGGACTATGCCAATGAAAGAGCTGTAATTAAATTATATTTCTTGGCATTTATAACGACGTGATGTTTTTAGAGCAACATTTAGAGGGCAGAGAAATGTAAGGCTGTACAGATGTGAGCTCATGTCACTGCATGATAATAGAGAAGTGGTTTAGAGGCAGGTTGGATCAGCATGATGCAACTGAAATCATTTTGAAAAGTCTGTTGCATTAACTGGGTTTGGTCACTTGGTGGAGCCAAATATGTGTTTAATGTGCCTGGATGTTAGACTGAGCCTCAGTTTTAACTCCAAATTGTGAATGCACATATTCATCAGGTGTTTCTTCTTCAGCCTGACAAAATCACACAGTCTAACCTTCACATGTCACTGATTTACCTCTGTTTCTACAAGTTTGTTGTAGAGAAAATTCTTTATATCTCATGCAATTTTTCTTGTAAAAGTATCTCTTGTTACGTTTCCCCTTGAAACGAAACTTAAAAATGGTGGTCGCTGGCTGGGAAAACTAACAAAATTAAAACTGTGCTAAACACAAAATGGGTCCCTTGGGGTCTAAAAGGTGATGGGGGATAAATTGTCCACACAAACACTCACGAAATCTATCAAAGGGAGAGATACACAAAAGAACTGGGCCTGAAAAACTAAATATTGGGAGTCACTAAAAAAGGAGGGATTGGTGTTTTGAAAAAGAAGAGAACACTTCAGTTTAAGAAAATTCACTCACACTCATTCACAACACCACACACAAAACCAGGAGAGCTAACTGAAGGTGTTAACCCTCCGGTGTCACACATCCAACCAGAGCAGAGCAACAAGCCTCCTTTTATAGAGCAGCCGGCTGATGAACTTCAGCTGCACTGATGAGACCAGGTGACATCAATAGCTGCACATCATGAAGGGGCGGAGCTTACAGCCTACCTTTCACCCTAACATTCAATTTCAAGGTGGAATGAAATCTCTCTAAAGCCCCTTGACTCTGTGGGTGATACACACTAGACAGACAGTGAGCGCTCCCTAGCTGCTGCATCACTTGCTGAAGACTTTCCACATGAAGTTTGACTCTTGATCTGATTGCACAATTTTTGCCAAACACAGAACTTTACCAAAACTTTCACCACGTTCTTAGCAGTATTTTCCTACGTGGAAGAGCTTCTGGAAAACATGGATGCACACATTATGGCGTATTGTGTGGCAGTAATGACACTCAATTTGACTTCCTGTAACAGTTTCGAGTTGGGGAAGACGCTGACTTAGTGGAGTGAGGGTTTAGTTGAAGGGATTTTGACATTTGTGTTTGATGACTTTGCTGGAAAACTGGACTTATGAGTGAGTGTCAACTCATCTGCCATCTCAGCAGCTTTTTCCAGCGTGAGGTCTCTGTGCTCGTTCAAGTAGGTGGCGACTCATGAACAGCACTTGAACTGCTCTAACAAAAAAGATTTTTCAGACCATCCAGATCTTTGACGACTTGTGACTTGCACCGGCGCTCAAATAAAAATCTGTTGCTCCCTTGCGAACTGCACATGAGTCTGAGACTCACTCTTTTTCAGTTTGCGAAACTGCTGTCAATAGGCTTCTGGCACCAACTCATAAGCACGCAAAATTGCTTCTTTCACAGCTTTATAGTCAGAACTCAGATCAACAGACAAGGATGCATACACACTTTGAGCTTTGCCTACTAACACACCCTGAAGCAACAACGGCCTGAACTCGTCTGGCCATTTCAGAGCTTCAGCAACCCGCTCAAACACCAAGTATTCATCCACCTCCTTTTCATTCAAAAAAGTGGCACAAGGCGACTGTTAGGAGCTAAGTCAAAGTACAACTCCTTTAAACAAATGACCTGCTCTTTTCTTGCTCTTTTAGCCGTTCTTGGTGAGCCAACTGCATTCTCATTTGTTCAAATTTTATTTGCTCCAACTTGAGCTGCACATGCAGCCGCTTCAACTTCACTTCAGTGTCAGAATCGCCCTCTTC